>BLKR01015496.1:0-67840 GCA_011170035.1 Teleogryllus occipitalis
AGGAAGAAGTGTTAAATATAAATACACATACAATAACACAATTTAATATCGAACACCTCCTGTTCTCAAACCTTTTATATTGTAACATCTAAATTGCATACTACATTTTGTCCAAAGTTTAGTATAGACGGGAGCTGACTTGTTTGCGTGCGGGAAGCGGGGTGTCTGAACCAATTGTTTTACTTATTCCCGTTTGCCGTTTTAATGTTTGCCTATGGACACTTGGAGCAGTATACTTGGGACAGCTAATAGTTACGGACTGGCCAGGGTGGGGTGGGGTGGGTAGGACAGCTTCCAAGAACACCGAGTGCATTCCTCAGCCTCGCAATCAAGTCAGCTCTCAACTATAGAAAAATTGTCAACATTTTATAATACAGTAAATGAAGTGTATTAACGAAAATATATTACATAATACAGTAAATAAAAACGTGACTAGTGAAAAGTGTGGACCAATTTCATTTTCGGCCACATAATAAAACAAAATAAAATTAAATAACTATTTGTTCCTAGAATTTTGTTGGAAAAACTCTACATCGTTTTATTTCTCGTTTGGCACGTTGCTATTGCTGACACGCGTTGGTGTATTGACAACTATTTTCGTTATGTACTCACGGTCCATTTTTCCCCATTCTTGCAACCAACTCGTTTTGAGTTCTTCGTTTAACATTATGGATGGAGCGCGCCGGGACGATTATTATCAAAGCATTTTATGCGAATACTCACCTTAAAAATCATTCGGCGCGTATGTTATAAATATTTTCCAAGGAAGCCTCCGTTTGTTTGCCTCCTCTTTGCCCCACAAGTTCTTTCCTCCACATATACACGCAGAAATGAAGAAAACTTATCAGGAGCTGCGTGACACGGCAGTTTCTTCTTAATAGCACTCCAATCCCATTTTAATTCTCCATCACACGCTCAAACATAGCCACCTCTACGCACTTCCGCTTACAGTACTCTACACAAAAATACCAAGGCACCTTCCATTCTCGGAGGTTCTTTCAATATCCGTTTGGTCCGTGTGTTCTCGGGATCCCGCGCGTGAATGAATCACATCACAAACTGCATTTCAACCGAACATACATGCTATTTTCACTTCTTAAATACACCCAATATACCAGTCACAACATGCAAATAATATGCTTAATTATTAGAGTACTTACATTTACGATGAGACCTCGCAAGGCAGCGGTGAAACATTTCAACAGAATATACAGAGACGTTCTTTTAAAATTAGGCAAGCCCGAATCTTCATTAACAACATTCGGAATTTTATTAAATGTAGGCAGAACCCTCGAAAAAAACAAGTACATGAACGCCAATGGCAAATTTAAGAAATTCGCCGCACTCCCCCTGCACTAGTTTTGCACTACTTCTTTTCGTAAAAGAAACAGTTACCTATCTAGTGATTCGTAGTTTACTACGCATTTTACCGGCACTTTCATCATTGAAACCTGTCATTTCGACTGTCATTATTCCACACATCGCAGATTCATTGTTGGGTTTTAACCACGTTTGTTTAAAAAACATGCGAAATCACTTTCTTCTCGCCATTCATGAGAAATATTTCCCTGTAAATGTTTCAAACCTGACGTACTGGGTACTGGGTACTGGTTCTCGCCATTCATGAGAAATATTTCCCTGTAAATGTTTCAAACCTGACGTACTGGGTCACTTATTTTGTTCGTTAGGTATAAAATCAATTTTACTTGTAATTACAACAAAGACACTAACACGGCACATACAGCAAACTCTTGAAGAACCATCTCATTGGAGAACGGACCGGCAACTGGCGAAAAAATATTGTCGAAACTATGGTGTCATATAAAGCAGGATATACATTAATAGTCCCAGCCCACGCGCGCGGAGGTCCTGCGACGGCCTGGCGAACGAAAGGCACCGTTGACAGCTTCACTGCTGCTAGGGCCACGCTCGGTGTATGATCGGACATTCCCCTACCCCTTAGCGTCGCTAGTCGCAATGCAGTGGCCAACTAGCATAATCAAGACGAGAAGTGCTTCCTGTGGACCGTCGCTTGTGGTCTCTTTCACAAATGACATTCTCGCGGAAATGCCGCTCTTTTGGGTAGTAGGAAAAATCGACCTGCGACAGCATGTTTTTATTGTGTAACTCTACTAAGTGTACATGACCGAAAGCGTCGGCCTAGCTGTAGAAGGAAGACCGATACCTAGACGCCAGCACATATGCCAGTCAGAACTACTAGTTAACAAATACGCTTTTGAAATACTAGTGTGGTACAAAATCTCTGTATGCGAACAGAAAATTTAGAAAAGAATTATGATTGTTAATACTTAGATGTAGCCCTTAGGATACATGAACATACAATGAAAATTTGACTTGTAAGAACTTAACACAAGACTTAAAACTACTATTCACATGTAATTACGAATGATAAAGTGATTCTACGTGTATGACTATGTGTGCTGGGCGAAGGGCATAGAGAGATACTCTTCGGCTCCAACCGCTGCTCTTATTGCACCCTGGGTGGTCGTCGCTGGCGACCGTTCAGCAACTTGTCCATCTTCTTACTGCTGGGCCGTGCTGCCTGCAAGTTGCCCTTGTGTGCGTTGTGATCCCACTACTTGGCCGTGACAGCGCCCTGTTTTGGCATAGACTTAAATGGGATGCCGAACTTTACGGTTTCTGGCACGAGGAGCCGAGCGGGGTTCTGCCAATTATACTTGGGTTTTTCTAACGTGGCGGCTGAGGGTGATGTCTCCAAGATGGAATTCGGCACAACTTTTTGAGCCATTCTCAGTCTTGCCGCTGCAGTCGCTTGATCTGCAGCACTGCTTGATGCGGTCGCGATCATGCGAAATCTTGCGGCAGGATGAAGGAAGATGCAAAAAGTCCTGCCGAATTCCATCTTGGAGATACTACCCTGAGCCGCCACGTTAGAAAAACCCATGTATAGAGGAAGATGGTTTTAAAGCATACAGTGTGTGAGAATGATTGAATGATTGTTTTGGCGAAGTTCTGAATTTATTGGTAAAATCGGGGTATTGTAATCACTTGGGAGGACTTGAACTCCATCCGTAGTTTCCATCATGTGGCGAGAATATCACCATTGGGGGCAGTAACAGAGCAGATGAATTGCGGTTCGATTTTCTCCGCACGTGTATGAGTCTATGAGGTGAAATTTGTGTAATTTAGTTCTGAAAGGACCATGTCCAGTCGTCAGTTGAGCTAAATAAGGCGTGGGCCTTAAATTTTTACACTCTCTTATGCCATTGATATTAGGCATAAATGTGTAAGTTGCTCTGCCTGTTGTTTCCTCATCCCACCTGCGTTGCCTGATTTCATTTAACTTAATTTTAACTGTTGTGAGTGGAGATTCTGAATCACTTACAGGCATAATTTTTTCATCTATCCAAATATTAAGTTTATTGGTTTAATGTGATACCTATTGTGCGTCCAAGCATTTGATTGCAGTACATGGAGAACAGCGTTGTCACTTCTCAGCAGCGCATACACGCAACATTCGCCATGCTGGATACTCGTATTGACATGAAATTTTGCCACCTTGTTATGCACCTTTCAAAGTCCATAAATATTATTTTATATATGCTATGGATAATTGCAAGTAGTGATTTTGTGACAATTAGTATTCGGACCTTTCATGACCTGTCGAAACTGGAAATCGCCGCGCGCCACTATCCGCCTCAGTTGCCTCGGAGGGAATGCAGGATGTAACAAACGGATGTTTACATGGCAGGTTTGGAAAGACGAAGATCGAACATATGCGTGAATAATCCAAATGAAATTATTGCAAAGATATGAGTCCCTAAAAATGTTTTCTCCATGTGGGAAAAATAAATAAATACATTTTACTTTCGCTTAGAAACACATTTTTCTCAATAATCGGTTCTAACAAAAAAGTGTTAAAACATAGTGTAACAATGTCATCAAGTGCACCACATGTAACTTTATTTTTCAGCTTTCTTAAAAATAGCATTGGTTTTCACGATATTCTTACAACTGACTTCGGTAGAATCTTTAATAATGCGAGTTCCTGAGCCATTGAAACTAAAAAGAGACCAACGGACATGACCTCTTCCATCAGTTGTGAAAGAACGAACGCGCTAGAAATATGACACCAGATGATAGACATTTCTAGCGCTCCCGATCCAACTTTGTTCGCTGCAGGAAGCGTGGAGGTCATGGAAAGTCTTGATAGAAAACGTCTCTAAAGCACAATTTCTAATACTACCTAACATTTCAAAATTTGAATAGTATGTGGGTTTTGCATGGTGTTCTACCATCTGGCCAAATGTTGAGTATGTTTGGTGCCCTGGCGTCCAACACCCGATATCACGCGAAACCGGAGCTGTCTTCCCATAGACGACTGACATTTCAAGCCTTCGCCAGTCGTCTGTGAGTGTGAAGATCACAGAGAACAACGTTACTTTTCCCACTTTTGTATTAATAAGTAAGATGGGAGTTCGGCAGGAGCTCTCAACCTTTTTTAAGATTTTACATACTACCTACAAGCCTGGAGAAAATTAGAACTTGAACGAAAATCACTTCAAAATATTTAAAATAGATGGATTAATATTAGAAATTAAAGATTTTTAATATAAAAGATGTATTGAATTATTATTTTTATAAAAACCGACCTTTAAATGAGAATTAAAACTGAAATATCAATAGCAAAACATGTCCAACTCCATGTAAACTTTGTTCACCCATCAAACACTAATGAGACTTGAATTGTTGTTTAGCACAAATGAAGATCATCCATATGAAGATCAATGTTACTTATTTTTGATCTCAATTTATTCTCATATTTATTTTTTATTTAAAATAAAGGGAAAATGCCCATTCACAAAGATGAGACTAGGATGGTATCAGATACTGCAAGGCTTTGTGCAGACAATGCATAATATTCTTTCTGAACATCCAGATGAAAATTCTTACATCTTTGCATTTAAAAAAAAATTAAGACAGAATTTCTGGTTGACCAATTTTGGAATTAATTTTGTTAACTGTAAAATTTCTGATTCATTTTTAGATATGTTTATACGAATTTCAATGTCTTTATTATTAAAGACAGTCAAATTCGTATAAACATATCTAAAAATGAATCAGAAATTTCAAAAATAAATACTTATATTTCTGTGAAATTCAAAAATAAATACTCTATTTTTCCTTACACATCCCACGGGAGAAACGCTGAGAAGTATTCAAGATCACAGAACGACATGAGATATTCGTTTCGAGCACACAAAATATTGTTTTTATTGCCGTCTAACTCAAGAACCATGATTCATACAAAAATATGGTTGGTCTCATAAGAAAATTTGGACTTTCCTTGTCATTTCCTCTGCTGGATGTTTGTGCTTTTCTTCAATAATAAAAGTTTCTCGCTTGGTGAAAATTTAAGGACGACAATAGGTAGAAGTAAACACTTCGCTATCATTTATAATTAATTTCTGCAAAATAAACCATCAAACTCGATTACAAAAATCATCATATTTATAATAGTTTTGGGAATAACGGGGAAAAAACTCATTTTTCTAAAATCACCACAATTGAAGCTATCATTGAGTAAACATGTTTAATATGTGCGAGTAAAACAGGATATCAAGCCGAATAACCCCGAGCCTCGTGAATTGGCAACACAGCTTGCGATAGAAAGAGAGAGACTTGTGTAAAATTGTGTTGGACAGAAAGAGGGGGCCATCTTCCATAAGGCTGCGTACTGCAATCAAGAGTTTGAATGCACAATAGATGCTTCATACTGCACCACCAAGTCAAATTATATTCTTCCTAATATAGTCTGCAATGAAGCAGTGGATTTTTTCTATAAACGCCAGTGAGAGCCAAGAGGGCGGCCCTCTGTTTTGAGTAACTCACGTTTTATTAACGTCATGTGAGAAACATAAGCCCACGCAGAAGCGCAGTAATGATAGAGATAATAGATGAGATTGCGTTATGATAGAGAGAAAGTTGTCTTTATATACACTGTATAGAGCGTGCTAATCGACTTCTTGTCGGGAGTCAGCAAAGTGTCTCAGCTTCATAAAGAGTGTCCTTGCCTTGCTGCAGAACTTATTGACATGAGTATCAAATCTTAGTTCAGGATCCAGTACGATCCCTAAATAGTCTTGACATGGATTTGCTTTGAGCCTTTGTCTTTCATCATTATCATTTATAGAAAATGCTCGGCGGCCTGTTCCTTGATGGGAACTTCCTGCCAGGGGCAGTTTTGATATGGCTAGACATCGCTATGAATATTGTTTTCTCAGCTAAGATTCGAATTTTAGCATCATCGCATCAGGCCGCCACGCAGATTTAAAACCTTTTGAACTTTGTTTTCTCCTTCGACGCGGGAGGCACCTCGGACGACAAGGGCCAAGCCATCAGCATAAGCAATTGCATCGTGAACCTCAACGGTGAAAGTTCGAAGTAATTTGTCTATTATCAGGTTCCAGAAGACAGGATCTGAGTTAGAACCTTGCGGGCGGTTCTTGGTGAGATGATGCCTCACCTGCGAATCGGCTTCTTTGTCAAACACCGGACGGGTTTGGAAAAAGTTGCGGTAGAGTAAGAGCAATTTCTTAGGAACTTGCCACTATTGTTTCATTTCTCGCCCAAAGAAAGGCCACCAAGCATTGCCGAATGCACCCTCAATATTCACGAACAAGATGGGGACATGTTTTGAAACTTCATCTGTGATTAGTGTTAGTAAACTATTCACTGTGTCCTCCGTGGACCTGTGGTTCCTAAAACTACATTGTGACCTGGCTCTCGCATGATCTTCTATCTTTGAATTACGATTTTGTCCAGGATCTTTCCGAGGACTGATAAGAGGCAAATAGACCGATATGTTTTAGGATTTGTGGATGGCAACAAGTCTTTAATAGTGCGACTTTCGCTTCTTTCCAACACACTGGAAAGTAATTGAATCGAGCTGAGAAGAAAGGGAACAAGTCATTTCTTGCCACCTTTCAGGATGAAGTAAACATTAATTAAACACACGCTATTTTATCTTGTCCAATGTTTCTGTGTGAATTGACTATATAAAGCCTAAACACTGTTATAACGTGATTACATTCTTTACTGTACAATCTGTCTTGCATTAAAGAACAACTTTCTAAAATAAGAAAAAAATTCATTTTCGACTTGTTTCCTTTTTCTTCATGCTGATTTAACTAATCTTAAGACAGTTCAACGACAGACAGACAATCTCGTTATATAATTTAATTAAAATTATGATACTAGGATGTAGCTTGAATCATTTCCATATGTATATTATCCAGGCCTGGAGCTTTTCTACTTTTGAACATGACGATTGCTTTTTCTGACTCCCGAATGGTAATATTGTATGGATCTGGTGTATTCTACTTCGTGTATATCCATTTCTCTTTTCATATTGCTGTGTGTTGGGAAATCATCTCTTAGATCATCAGCCGGGAGTAAAACTCTGAGCAGTGTTGCACATGAGTCTTCCCATGTGACCGTTTGTTGTCCTAATATAATCGCTAGTGCTGTTTTACACGTACTGTATCCGGGCTATCCTAAAGGAAGTGACCCAAAGATCTTTTTCTGTAATTTGTTGGACTATTGAGGCCACGATTCTCTTTTGCATTGTCTTATCTTCTTTAGAAGATGGTTACTTTCTCTCTTAAATACCAGCAATAAGGCCTCCGGGTTTCAGCTTCTGGAATCTTCGTCTGATCTTTTGTACATGTTTAATCATGATGGAAAGTTCTTAATTTCACCACATAACTATGTTTTTACGTTTTAGTAGACCATGGGGTATGGATATGTTAGCGGCTTTAGTTATGATCGGTTTTAACCAATCTACGATCTTGTCGATTGTTTTTTTGAGTTAGTATCTCTGTACAAAAGGAAAGTTCAGGTGCGGCAATCCCATTACACACTGCTTGTTGACATTTTGTAGTTTGCATTACAAATGCGGAACTTATGCCGTAGTGGAAAGACTTCATTTGTATTGCGGTCAGTTTCATGTGTATTTAATTTATAATAAATGGCGCGATGGTCACTTTCTATCAGACTGTTGTGCACAGTCCAATCCTGAAACAAGGGGCTGCAGCATTACTTACTAGTGTAAGATCTATGTTGGAACCTATTTCTATGAGCTGTATCCCAATTTTAAAATACTGGGAAAAGTTTGCAATTCAGTTGGCTCGTTAATAACATATAATCTAGTTAGTGGAAGGAGGTTCAACATGAGTTATCCTCTATTGTCAGTGACATCGTTAAACCATTTATTGGCTTTCGTGTTGGCGTTATGCCAATGATATGTGGTGTAGTTGATGGTGAATTGCAGATGATTTTTCCATTTAATCCATGTTTATATGTACGTCTTCAGTGGGAGCCATAAGCTGATATTACTAATGGAGGTTTACCATGTTCAGTTCACAGACTGCTATATCATTAGTCATGAATTTGTTTAGCGCCAGTACGCGGATTTGCAACTATAATTGCCGCTCTGGTTCGATGAGAAATTGATATTGAACTTTCAATGACTTGAAGGGACTTAGAAAGTAAGTTAAGTCTATTGCGGTAGGCGTACTGTTCTTGGATTAAAATAACATCTATAAATGTTCGTTCTGCTAAAAGTCTCTCAATCCTTGCCATTGCGGCTCTTCCTTTTCCAACATTAATTTGCAGGAGTGTAGTTCCCATAATCAGTTCATACCCAAAGGTGAAAATTATATCAGTCGCTAATGCTATGTCCCGGTACTGAGATAACTGTGAGAACATACGACCGTGTCTTCACTTAGTGTACTTGGAGTAGACAGCACACACTAATAACGTAGAGAAAAAATTCTGATTTTTTAAAAAAAAATACTTATTTTCCTGAAAAATATATAATAAAAGTTTTAATAAAATTATTAAAAATTAAGAATAAAAAATATTTTGTGAAAATAGCAAAAGATGTAAAATATGTAATATAGAGCTAAATATGTAAAAATGTTACAAAAATTGTGGATACTGTGTTAGGACGGTGGCGATTCGCCAAGATCACAATTTTCAGTTCGGTAAGTAGATAAAATGTTATTGCATAAAAATTCTGTCTCTACTGATCACTAAAAGCAGAATCTGACACATTTTTATTGCGAGCCCTAACACTAGCTATGCATTTCTTCTGTTAGTCTTTGTGACTGTTGCCCTTGTGGGTTGCTGCACATTTACTGCACACTTTTTCGTCTTGAAGTCATTTCGACGGTGTCCAAACTTTAAGCAATTCAGACCGCGACAAACAAGAAATTGAGTCAAGAAGGGAACGGTTGACCGTCTTTGTAGCGAAATAAATGGAAGTTTCACCCCACGGTGTAATATAGTATTTCTTACCCCGTAGTTCTCTTTTTGTATGCTTACAAGATACGAATAGAGCCCAGAAATTCAGGCATTTGTTTTACCTAAAATAGGCAGGCAATGAGGCATTGATTTTTAATTTCTCGTATGCGTGCGTATATACGGAGCAATATACGTATTATAGAGAAAGTTATATTATGCTGCGCGAAAAAAACGAATTCGGCAGAAAAAAAAATGCATTGCTCTGATAACGAAAAAGTGGATAAATACACTTGCTAAATTAATAAAAACGTCCGTTAACACATGATGTGGTCAGAATCCCTTGATACCGGAAAACCAATTGACGGCAAAACGTCCGTTCGTCTCTCTGTGAACACTAGCAGTGCCTAAACCATGCGTAGAAGTTTTTCCAAATTGAAGAAACAATCGGGGCTCAAGTTGAAGCTTTGAAATTTTGAAAAAACATTCTTTAAAATTTGGGGGTACTTTTAATGAAGTCCCAGGGACATTTCCGACATTTTTTTCAAAAACGGCTCCAAATTTTGTTCTTTAAATTTCATGTAAGAATAGAGTAAAATACACTTATAAATGTGGCATCAGTCCGATTTTAACGGGTTATTCTGAATTTTGGAAAATTTCAAAAGATTGATTTTTTCGGCGTCTTCTTACAACTAGAAAATTAAAGATAGAGATTTTCCCTTCAAATGAAATTTGTTATACATAATTAGTTCTTTTAAGTTAATACTTTTTATACTTTAAATATTTTTTGATACTTTTAGTAAATTTCGCGCAATATTGTGTGCTATTTATGCAATATTAAAAAATAACAAAAACTAGATTTTCATCATCATCAACAACATCCACGAAATTCCAGTCGCTAGATGTTTGGACCAAAGAATTGGATCATAAACAACGAGTTGACATCATTTATCTAGATTATGCTAAAGCTTTCGATAAAGTACCACATAAACATCTCATCCATAAACACTCATCGTTGGGTACACGAAGCAAGCTGTTGAGGTGAATCCAAGAATATTTATCGGACAGAACATTCCATGTAGCGATTGGAAACAGATTATCGAGCCCGTGCCGTTTACAAGTGCTGTTCCCCAAGGTTCAGCTCTAGGCCCGATATTATTCATTCTATACACTTGCTACCTCGGTGATGACTGTCTTCAAGTTGGAACTGTTCTGCGGATGACACCAAACAATTCTCAAATTTACTTAAGAATCACCAGATGCTGCACAATGCCCTCAATAAAGTGGTGAAATTGTCGGAATCTTGGTTGCTGCCCTTAAACCCCAATAAGTATACGGTCCTCCACCTAGGAAGAAATAATCCATATCTTAACTATACCATTGGAAATTACATCCCCAATTCTACAACAGTATAAAATGATCTCGGCGTTCTTATCACTCAAAATTTGAAATGGGATATCCAGGTAGCTGCCGTTACCAAAAAAGCCAATATGCTACTGTACCTGATTAGAAAGGCTACATTCTACAATCTCTACGTCCATCTGTGGTAAAACTGATCTATACAACATACATTAGACATATACTTGAGTAATCCAATGTTGTTTGGTCCCCTATTATCAAGAAAATACACAACATATTGAAAAAGTACAAAGGCAGATAACTAAGATCCCTAGGGAACTACGTCAATTTGATTATGAAGGAAGATGCAGAGAAATGTCCCTTCTGACATTGGAACAGAAAAAATCAGGGTTGATATTATAGAAACGTTAAAAATCTTGAATGGATACTATAACATTCCTGAATTTAACAACATCTTCATAAAAGCCACGGATTCTAGACTTAGAGGGCATACGATGAAGCTGGTGAAAGAAAGAACAAGGACAGGACAATGTTCTCATTTCATTGTAAATCGAGTAGTAAATACATGGAACGCATTTCCTGCACGCTGCATAGAAAAGGAAACCCTGAAGGCCTTCAAGGCTAGTCGGGACAATTATTATAAATTTATGATTAATTAAGAGATGATAATACTTATGTATACATATACATTATTTATCTGTACGTATGATCTATAGTTGTGATTTAATTATAATTTTGTTAGTATATGTAAGTGAATTGTTATATAACTTATCACACCATTGTAAGATATATGTACAACAGCTTGTTACTGCCACCATTAATTAATAAAATAAATAAATAAATAGTGCTAAATGTACTCTATTAGATGGCCTTTATGCCATTTTCATTTATCCTTTTGTTTTTTAAAAATTACAAAAATTTAATTTTTTTACTAGCCTCTCACGTAGTTAATATTTATATTAGCGGCAATTTGTTCACAATATTGCATTTACAAATACATATGTTTTAAATGATGTCTTATTAAGTTTTTCGAAAACTCAACACTTTTCTGTGAAAACGAGATCAATATTCCGCATTTTCAGAAACGCTCAAACGCCATTCTCTCAAAAAAGGCTCCAAATTTTGTCTTCAAACTTTTCGCACGGATAGTGCTAATAGCACTCTTTAAAATGACATAAAATTATTTTTGCTGTTATTTTTTTCTAAAATTACACAAATGTATTTTTTTTTTCAAATATATCTCATGTTGTTAATATGAACATTGCCAGCGATTTGTGAACACTATCGCATTTGTGAGTTGAAATGCTTGAAGTGTCTTCTAATGAAGTTTTTCGAAAACTTAAATGATTCCTGTTAAAAGGAGCTTCAAATTTTTAATTTACAGTGACGCTTAAACGCCATTTTCTTAAAATGACTTCCAATTTTTCAAAGAAATTTGCCATATAAGATAAGATTTTACTCTACTTTAATATACTCAAATAATAAATCGGTTCAACCATTAGGAAACCGAAAATTTGTGAATTTAATATTTGTGAAATTAATAAGAATACTTTGGGCGGCTATAGATGGCGGCTGGCAAGAGGATGGGGCAACACCGAAAATCTAGCCCAGATCAAATACATTAGAAAACTAGTACGAGAAAGTCTGTGCCATTCCGTATCACTACTAGTTACTTTCTCGTATACGTACGTATATATGGAGTATATGAGAAAGTTATAGTATAATGCTGCAGAAAATCGATTTCGAGATTTTAACGGAAATACACGTTTTGAGGTCCCCTGATACCGAAAAATTGTTGTTGCTGTTGTTGTTGCTTTTTCAAAACGTCCGTCCTTCTGTCCATCCGTCCGCCTGTGAACACAACTAGCGGCTAAACCATGCTTACCATCTTTTCCGAATTGAAGAAAGCCCTGTAAATTTGTCTCTAATCGAAACTTTGAGATTTAGTAAAACATTCTTTAACATTTCGAGTACTTTACATAAAGCCCCTTGGACATTTTCAAAATTTTCACAACGCATTTTCGCAACGGTTCCAAATTTTTTCTTTAAATTTCTTGTAAAAATAGAGTGAAATACACTTATAAAGGTGGCATAGGTTCGATTTTCACTGTTAACTGAATTTTCGATAATTGCAAAAGTTTGAATTTTTTGGCGTCTTCCTACAGCTACAAAATTGAAGATAGAGATTTTTCCTTCAAATGAAATTTGTTGTCCATTATTACTTCTTTCATTAAGGTCATACCCATTTTTTGAAAATTTTGATAATTTTCGCGCAATATTGCGTACAATATGTGCAATTTAAAAAAATAATAAAAACAAGATTTTCTCCAAATGTTTCCAAAATGGCTCCAAATGTTTTCTTTTAATTTTTGGTAGGTATAGTGCTAAATGTACACTAATAAATGACACATACGCCATTTCAATCTATTGATTTGCTTTGCAAAAAGTAGAAAAATGTAATTTTTTTGACTAGCCTCTCACGTCGTTGATATTTACATTAGCGGCGACTTGTTCACATTATAGCATTTATGAGTACATAAATTTAAATAATGTCATAAAGTTTCTCGGAAACTCAACATTTTCTGTTGAATGAGCTCAAAAGTCAAGCATTTTCAGAAATGCTCAATCGCCATTTTCTCAAAAATGGCCCCAAATATTTTCTTCAGACTTTTGCAATGGATAGTGCTAATTAAACTGTTTAATATGACATATAGTTTATTTAGAGGTATTTTTTGTTTTTCAAAAATTACACATGTATTTTTTTAATATCTCTCACGCCGTTAAAATACACCTTTACAACGATTTGTATATATTACTGCATTTGTGAGTACGTATGTATTGAGTAAGTACCTCAAATGACATTACATTAAATTTTTCGAAAACAAAAATTTTCTGTGGAAAAGTGCTTCAAATTTCACATTTATAGTAACGTTGAAATGCCATTTCCCTTAAAAACGGCTCTAAATTTTTCAATGAAAATTGTTATTTAGGACCAGGTTTTATTCTTCTTTAATATTCTTAAAGCATATTTCGGTTCTACTATTAGGAAAGCGAAAAGTTGAGAAAATTTCAAAAAATGTACTTTGGGGGCAGCTGGCAATAAACGGCAGCTGGAAAGAGGATGGGGCAAGACCGTAAAACCAATGCCCACCAAGGATATTAGAAAACTTTACTACGAGAAAGTCTGTGCCAGTCTGTAGCACCAGTAGTTACTTTCTCATATACATACGTATATACGGAGCAGTGGTGAATTCTCCGATACATAGCGTAAACCGGCGGTATTCCTAGTAATTCGAAGTGTATAAGAAACGTTTCATGAGTTTGATAATCTCCTAAAAAGTTATTGAGATTTTGAACGTCTTTAATACAGATGCGAAAAGAATAGCACTGTTTTGCCACCAGGAGCCAGTCAGTCTTCCGCATCCGTAAGTTTCTGTGCTATGAAGTACTTTAAAGGGAGAAGGTTTAAACAGTTCTTAATGTTGCCCAGAGAATTCGCTAGCGCTGGGGAGGCAGAGCATGCCAACCGCGATAACTTTCGGCTCGCCATGCGCGTCTGGACGGTCGGTAGGCACCGCAAAATACTGCGGTGAGCAGTCCTTCGCTGGTCGTTCGTAAGTTTCGCTTCCCTCATGTTTTTGTGAAAAAGAAACAAAACGTTGAATTTATTTATTAAACTTTTATAAACTATTTTTATATTAGCCGGTTCTGCTTTTAACATCAAAACGACCATATTTTCAAATACTAAGGTAGATGTCAAATTGTAAGTTTGTTTTAAAGTAAAGTAATATTCAAAATTATTTAGTTGGCAACTTTTATGTTTATTAATAATAAAGTATAATTCATTATTTTAACTCGTAGATTTTAGTTTAAAATAGTTTCAAAATTATATGATCACTAGTTGTCACAACGTATCCTCAATAAGGAAATGCAGACTTTTTTTGCTTAAGTTTACAATTAAAAAAACAAACTTTGAGTTAAAATTTTTCCTGATTTTGGTATCATATCGACCTAGTATGTGTGCAATTTTCAGATTTTTATCTGGGTCCCCAACAGAGATATTAGAGTTGAAAATTTCCAAAATTTCCAAAATTTTTTCGAAAAAATCCAAAATTCTAATATTGAAGAGGAAGTAATTTTCGAGTGGTACGTTACCAATAATATTTTACAAAAATTAACTATACTGTTGTATGTAAAAGCACAGACAAAATCAAGGCTGTGATTTGTATTCCTTCTTTGAGAAACTACTTCCAGAAAATCGAACTTTATTCATTTGCATTCCATCGATTTGGTTGTAAATATTTCCCAAATAAAAACATGTAAGGTAGGTGAATAATATTTCGATTTGTAGTCCAGAGTATACTGAATCAAATGCCTTTAATTATAGAACGCTAGAATCATCCAGAGCTAAGCAATTAGAAAAGAGTAAATGTCTACAAATTAGAAAAACAGCCCACGGCGTAAAACAAAAATGGCCGCCATTTGTAAACCAGGTAAAATAAAAAAATTAAAGATATTATTGATACATAAAACATGATACATACATAATACATGAGTCTATCACTGCACTAAGAAAGACTGGCCAAGTAAAGAAAGTTTGGAAGTCGGTTCTAAGAACGTTGTACGCCAAAGCCTTGTGAATCCTTCTAAAGTTTTGCTGCATCCTCTCCAAGGAGGTCCCGGGTTCGAGTCCCGACGGCGGCAGGATTTTCGACACTAGCTTTTCAGCTAGGTCGAATTCAGTCACTGTCTGGAGGAGAATTCAGCGACCGGCTGCTCTGATCGGTAGTTTTCCGTGGTTTCTCCGATCAACACCAGGCGAATGCCGGACCAGTACCCTACCAAACGGGCCACGGACCGCGCGCGATATATCCTTCCTCTTCCTTGTCCTATCCTCTCCCCTTACACACACACTTACACTAACATGCACTACACTATCACATATTCCGGGAGACCGGTCGGGAGCATAGAGCTTGTCCCGGCTGGGGCGGTGGCCCGCTTGTGGGAGAGTCCTGGTTAAGGGGAAAACCCCACTAGCCGACGGTAGGTCGGCGCCGGATCTCGCCATCCAGCGGGGGAAGATCACCGCCATCTCCCGAGAAAAACATGCACTACACTAACGGGACTAATGACCAAAGCAGTTGACGCGCCCGGAAACACGAAAAAATCAATCAATCTGAGGTCATTGGCGCCCATGTCAAAGTTGTTTTTCTTTGTTTTTTAATAGATTTAGTAAGTTGTGCAGATGCAACTTATCGCTGATTAAGTGTGTGCCGATTTTGCATAACCTAAAAAGAGGTGTACATAACCTAAAAAGAGGGCTTGAATCCCAAATAAAATATACAAGTAGATAAGCCAAAAGGAAAGTATTATGAATCGAACACGTAAAATTTATCATAAAACAGGCTGTAAAGCGGCCAAGAAGCATAACACATTGCCCTAATCTCTCAAATAAGATTGTATATTCCGCTTTCTCTTGAAAAATGAAAAAGTTTTGAGGGTGCAGAATCGTCATCGCCGAGCATATCCCGCAGCGAGTTGCCCAGGCCCTGTCTTCGTCGGCTGCCAACAAATTTCATACAATGTTGGAGGACGTGTTCCACAGAAAGAACCGTCCTTCATGAATCACAGGTGGGAGGAGTTTCACCTCGAAGGAGGAAACCATGAAAGAAGTGGCGGCGTCCGATACAAAGACGGATTAAGATGACTTCCTTACACCTAGAAGAGAGGAATGAGGAACACAAGGGATTAACAGAATCCTTTATCGCACTTTGTTTAAAAGTGGAATTGTGCCACTGTTTGCCACCCTCTAAAGACGGATCGTTTGGAGAAAGCCTTAACACGGACAATGGTACAGAAGGAATGTCAATATGCGTCTTCTATGCGTCGCTGATTTCGCCACCTGGTCGGCCAGCTCATTCCCAGCGATTCTCACTTGGTCTGGAACTCAACAACCCAAGTACCAGATCATTGTGGCGAGGCAGAAGACGATATATCAGGTTTTCAACTGATTTAGGCAAGTAGTCTGAGGAAGAACGGGCGACAGTTTGAAGAGAGCTCAGACAATCAGAACAGAAACTCGCCGAAACGTTGCCGACTCGATGCATTTTAGGACTTCGAGAATTGCATACGTTTCGGCAGTGAATATACTGCACTGAGAATGAAGCCGATATGAGTTGGTGATCCTGATACAATAAAAACTACATGCCACTGCGTCATTGTGCGATGAGCCATCTGTGTACAAGAATATATGATCCAGATAGGCTTCTCTCATTACCTGAAACTGCATCTGGTAAAGAAGAGTACTAGTATTTTTTGGGAAGATTAGAGAGTGTGAGGTCAATATTGGGGTGGAGGAGTTTCGAAGAGGAAATCGGCTTCGAGGTTTCACAAGAGTGAGAAGATCGACATTACGTTTCCGCAAAATATTCGCAATCGAATACCTGGGGTCTGGAATAGCAATGTTCGAAGGTTATATGAGGAATCGTATTTAGGGTGGGTAATTATTCGGCGACAAGGATGGTTAGAGAGTCCTGACAATTTAGCACCATAAAACGCTAGAATAGAATATCCAGATTTCTTTTTAAGGATGACTCCCCAGCCTCAGCTACAAAGCATTCAAATCGGCTGGCACGATAAGCACCTGTTGAGAGGCGGATACAAGCGTGGTGTATGTTGTTGCTGGGTCGGAGATTGAAAGGAGCTGCAGAGCCATACACTTCACTACCGTAATCCAAGGCTGAGCGAATGAGTGATCTATATAACCGCAATAGGGTAATGCGGTCAGCTCCCCATCACGTACCACTCAGCATACGAAGATTTAGAGGGGGCAGCATCTGGTTTGTAGTGTCTAGATATAAGCACGCCACGTGAGGAACTTGTCAAAAATGAGCTTCAGGGACCTGGCAAATTCGGTGAAAGGAAGCTGATTTCCTCTGGAGTAAAGGACTCGATCGCTGTGCAAACGGTATATCCTGCAGAAGTGCATACCAGTAGATTTAGTAGGAGACAACTTAAAACACCTTGACATACTCCATTCGTGGAGCTTGTTGAGAACCAGGTGAAGTTGCCTCTGGATGACACTGCTGCTGGATGAACAGAAGGTGGCAAAATCATCCACAGTGATGCTCTTACAGGTTCTCGCACGACTGACTCTATGTTATTTATGGCAACGCAAACAGAGTGACACTTAGCACCGACCCTTAGGGGATGCCGTTTTCAAGAGGGTGACTGCTAGACAGTTTGTCACCGACGCGAATGTGGAGAGATCCATTCGATAAGAAATTTTGGGGAAATAGGGGGAGCTTCCCCCTCAATTCTCATGAGTGCAAGGTTTGCAGAATGCCATATTTCTAAGTGGTGTCGTAGGCATTTTCTATATCGAATAGTACGGCCTCAAGGTGTTGTCTCAGGACGTACGATGTTGAAATTTCAGTTGCCAAGTCTAGATGGTCCAGGGTTGACCGGTGCTTCCTGAATCCGCACTGGATTGGTGTGAACAGATTTCTCCACTCCAAAGTCCAGACCAAACGCTGATTTACCCTTCGTTCCATCAGTTTGCAAACGCAGCTGGTAAGAGAGAGAGGACGTAGCTGGATGGCAACGAACGATTCTTCCTCTCCTTTAGAGTTGGGATAACTATTGCTTCTCGCCATACAGCAGGGATGGTGCCCTTTGACCAAAAGAAAGTCAGGAGCGTAGTTCGCCGAACTAGACCCATGTTGATAGTGCGCGGAAAGTCCCTCTCTAATCGCCTCTGGAGAAGTGATAACTTCTCCATTTTTAAGAGGACCTGGCAACGTATTTGGTGAAGTATGTCCTTTTATCTGGAGAATTCTTCTCCATACCAGGCGTGCGAACGTGTGGCAATTTAGAGAGCAGACATATGCTCTCCACGATACATTTTTGCTCTCTAAACTTGTTATCCTAGCCTTCCTCCCGCATCTTTTGTATTCGATGAGGTTATCTACATTTGGATAGTGTTTGACTCGTGCCAGTTTTTTTTACGAGCACTGACCGCTCTAGAACAGTTCACATCCCACCACGGGACAAAAGAGCATCGCCGTTTACCGATTAATTTCAGAGTTGCGATAGAAACAGCAAAGAGTATAGCGCTATTAAAATGTGTAGTCATTTCATCTGCATTATCGAAGGGACCATCTGACAGGTTAACATTATTTTGGAATGTCGACCAGTCAGCACATTGCATGATCCATTGACGGGGTGAGTATAACCACGGCGAAGTTGACAATAGTGGGTCGCTTCCATACAGATCTAATATGGCCCACTGAATAGCAGTAGTGAGTGAAGGGCTGCAAGGAGCGTCAATAGCATTGCTCGAATCCGCAGCTATGGCGAAATGTTTTGCTTCACCAGTGTTGAGAATTACCATATTAGTTGTGTAAATGACAGATTCCAAAACGGCACCCCTTTGACACATATGGGAAGAACCCCAAAGAGGGCTGTGGGCGTTTACATCACCAACAATCACGAAAGGTGTGGGCAGTTGGTTTATTAGACCTAGGAGTTCCTTGACTGACACCATTTGTCCTGGTAGGATATAGATGGTACATATAGTGAGTGTGAGAGATATGAGATATACCTGCACACACACACACATTTAGATGATCAGTCTGAACAAGGATCTCTGCAGAAAGCAGCGAGTCGTGAACTCTGAAGCAGCGAGTAGCAACTCCTCCGTGAGCACGGAGGCCGTCATCGTCATCAAACCTATACGGGGTAAAACTGCGAAAGTATAGTGGACGTGGTGGAACAAGATGTCTCCTGTAGACAAAAAATTGAAGGTGTATTACGGGACAACAAGAGTTTTAGTTCGTTCTTTCGGAGAGAAAATCCATTACGATTCCAGAATAAAGAGCCGTAGTTAGGAGTTTAAGAGGCCGTTCAGAGGACTTTTTCTTTTCGTTTCTCCGTTTCAGTCTCTGCTGCTGAAGGGGTGAGTGTCCACCCCAGCTGAGGTAGACTCCTTAGCACTGCTCGACAGGCTTAGAGTGAGTCTCAGGAGTTGGGGTAGATGGTCGGAGTTTGGAGGATCGGTCGTTTTTAAGCGTGTCCGACCTAGAGTGACATCCTTCATGCGAGACTGAGAAGTGGATTTTTGGGGCTTCGCCTTTATCTGAGTAGCTTTCTTGGACAATGTTTTGTTTTTGGAGGGAATTATTGTTTTCCCATCTTGTAGAGGCGATGTCTCTTCAGGGATGTCCACAGGAGACACCTGGCAACTGAAGTGAGCAACTGGGCGAGTAACAGGTGAAGTCTAGCAACTCGCTGTTGCTTTCACCGTCTTAGCCAGAGTACGGGAGAATGAACGCCTGAGATGCACGGGATTCTTCGCCAGGTATCAGCGTTTCGTCTCAGGAAATGACCCTTTTTCCATCACTCGGATCTTTTGAATCGCCCTCTCCTCAGATAGGTAGGGCACCTGTTGGAATAGGTCGCATGGTCTACTTAACATAGTTAACACAGCGAAGTGGGGATGAACAGGGATCCGTATCGTGCATGGATTTGCCGCACTTTGCGCAAACAGGGCTATGAGCCATGCACCGTTGGTAAGTATGGCCAAACCTCTGACACTTGAAGCAGCGCAGGGGGGTTGGCACACACTGCCTCACATGGAGATTACAAAAACCACAACTAATCCTCTCTGGGACGGAAGGGAGATTGAACGTAAGGACGGGACGTACGAACGGGGATCTCTATCCCGTTCTCCTTCCTCTTAATCCTAAACACCTCCGTTTGGCCCTGACTCTTAAGGGGAGAAGTTCCTCATCAATTTCAGATGCAAAGTCAATCGTGATTCACCACTCCCTTTCATAGGTTAAGGGTAGGGTGAGTGGACACTTCCACTTTGAGGTCGGCAATCTGCTTGGTCTTTGACATCTTTTCAATTTGTTCGTCGGTCCTTCAAAGAGAATTGTACCATTTCTTTGATGCACCAGCACTTGAAGCTTTCCGAACGGGTCCTCTCCGGCTCGCGCGAGACGGACTGTACTGAAACAAATTAAAATGTTTTCCTTCTTCTGTGCATGCCATCAAAAGGGAACGTTCAATTAGATTTGAAGAACACAAATTTTTCTTCAAAAGAATTTTGATTTGAACACAAATTTCATCTCGATTTGGAAACTGAAGAAATTTCATTTACAGTGTAATGCCAGACTGAATTCAATTCTTATCAACATGAAAATTAGAATACCATTCTGAGGAATTATTTTAATCTACCAGTCATGGAGATAGAATTTTGAAATTTTCATGGACAGATTCTATCAAGTTTTTGTGAAAATGACATTTTCTCAAAAGGTTGCCCATTGACAAAATAATTTCCATTTTGATATTCTTCTAATGCTTATAAGAATGTACGTGGGGAATTCCACGTGAAATCGGCCGAAAAAGCATGACCCCTTACGACTGGCCTACAGATTTTTTGACTAATTCAATGCGATGTAAAAATAGCTAGAAGCATCATATTTAGTGCACGTGTTTCACCTTTGATCTTGCTTTTATTTATGCCCAAAATTAGTAAAATTTCTGAACATTTTAGACGAACTTCAGAAAAAATTGAAATCACGGGAGAAAACCTATTCTAATAAAAGAAAAACGTTTTTCCTAAACGTAAATAGTTCAAAGAAGGCTTTTTTTCTATTGAGCCTCATATCATTTGCATATAATACTAATGTTTTTACTCCCAAATTCAAAATTACAGTTTTTTTGAAACCTACATTTCCAAATTACGTAATCTTCGATTTTCGAGTTTGTTGATCCAAAAAATTATACAAACTCTAAACTTTCACGCAAAAAAGAATTTGTGTGTGAAACTGGAAATTTTAAATGTTACGGTTTTGGAATTTTTTTTCCTTCGAATAATCTATTCTTTAAATATTCATAATTTTCACAAAGCATAACATTTTAGATAAACATTTATTATTAGTTGATGTAACACTATTGCTAATGACAAATTCAGTAAATGTTACCTTTATCTAAATTTTTTAATAATTGTAAATTAAAAATTAATGTGAATCTATACATTTCCATCACAATTACAATCTGAAATTTCAAATTGCAATCAATACATATAATATTTTATACGTTCTCCTTAGAAATCGTTAGTTATACAAAAATTAATACAATGAAACTAATAATCAGGAAACGGATTTCTATGTAAATACTTATTTTCTAAATAATCTAATGTTAATACTAATTTGCATTTTCATTATGTTTCACAATGTGCAGAATTGAAAAATGCTACTTTTATTTTCGATATTTTAGGTTTCGTACATATTTTAAAACTGCATATCAAAAAAATAAGAGCTTAATTTTTTTAGTAATTCCTTAAACAATAAGAGTTTTTAACATTTTTTAATGAGGGAGAATTGACAATGGGAAAGCAAGATAAGAAACTGTTATAGTTTTAATTTGTGAAGAATAGATCGACTTTCCGGCCCTGTCTGAGGGGTCCCGCTGGGTGAAAGGGGGGCACGAGGGAGAGAAGTGTTGGATTTGTTTGAAAGATAACCATGAGACCTCGATGATCTGTGGGGAAATGCACCTTGATGAAACAAGGATACTGAAGTATCCACACTACTCCTCCTCCTTCCCTCTGAGGCTACCACCCTGAAATCACATGATGTCACAGAGACTGACATCGCCATTCAACTTATACAGCTTTATATTGTCAGTTACAATCCAGTCACAAGTTACATTTCAGAATTTAAAGATGAAGGTTTATCAAGTGACAATAAAATATTATTTTACCATAGTCATTTTTTATCATATTAAGAACATATTTTCATAAAAGTAACTACATATATATATATATATATATATATATATATATATATATATACATACATACATACATACATACATATTTCATATACCGGGTGATAAGTTTAAAACGCAACCCTGCTGTTCGAGGCCCTGAGAGAAAAGTGAAAGAATTGCAACACTGCTTCGGGGACAGCTCCTTTGACTTCATTTTTGCGACAGACCCTTCAATCACCACCCCCTTTCTTTCACCCGCGCCCTTCCCGTGGTCTGGATCACCTGCTAAAAGAAAAACAGGCTACACCTTCACTGTTTTGAAGTTAACTTACGATGCGCTTCAGCATAGAGCAACGCAGATTTGTGGAGGAGGTGTATTTCAGAACGCAATCTTTCAAAGAGTGCCAGGAGTAGTCTTTCGCGAGTGTCCATTTTTCAAAGAAAAATGTTAATCTGTGTCTGTTCCGAACAAGAGTACCATATTTCGATCAGTGAAATGCTATCGCAAGAAAGGGAGCGTGTTTGATAGGGAAAGCAGTCGCTAAAACAGTGCTCACGCAGCGAAAACTAGAGGATATCGGGATGTTCTTTCAACTCCCCCGAAAATGTAATTAAGGAAGCATCAGCAGTAATGTAATCTTTCGTATTGAAGCGCACACTGTGCCACAAAAAAATTGAAAATGTGCGCATTCAAACAGCGGACATCTGAAGAGCCTGAGGTTTCCGATCGGGCTGCTCGCACGAATTACTGTAATTGGTTACGGCGAATTGTTAGCGAAGGTCTTGACGCACTTGATAAAATGTTTTTTAGTGACGAGGCTTGAGTACATCTGGATGGATATGTTAACCAGCAAAAAAGACTCTTGGGGTACCGAGAAACTATTGCATTAAAAAAAGATTGGAGTATGGGTGCCATTTATCGACGCAGATGAATTGGTCTGTTGTTTTTTAAAGAAAGAGTAATGGCGGATACATATCAGAATATATTGAGAAATTTTGTATCCCATCTTGAAAAGAATGAGTTTTTTTTTGTTTCAGCAGGATGGAGCGACATTAACTACTGCCAAGTTAACAATACAATTTTTGGAAGATGTTTTTGAAACAATTTCACGGGGTTAGTGGCCCCCTCGTTCACCTGATTTGTCCCTGCCGGATTTTTATTTTTGGGGACGCCTCAAAAGTAAAGTTTATGCGAACAAGTGAGAGAATAAGAGCTCAGTTGCACGAGAGAATAAGAGCTCAGTTGAGTTCTTGCAGTACTGACGAACACACTGAAATATTGTGCTTATTCTATATTATTGTGGGACAACTTTATAAATTATAAGGAAACCCGCCAGCTCAAGAATTTAAGAAGATTCCTCTTCTTTGTATTTGACAGGTGACAAATTAATGATAGTTCATCACGTTTAGTTCATATCAATAGCTGATGAATAATACATGTGTTATTGTTTACTATAGTACATAAGGATTTACCTACGACAGTCTCATAGATACTTTGTTACATCTCCAACATACTTCAGTAATTTAAGTTATGATGGGAAACCAGAAGTTAAGCCTAAAAGACCTATACGAAATCTTTCTTTAAAAAAAAAATTTAAAAAAAAATCGCCATTTTAAAAACCTGTGGAATTACATGAATATTCGAACCGACACGTCCTGTGTATAAAAAATACACCCTGGCCAGGGGTGTACAATGCCTTAGCAATCACGGCTAAATTAATATCTGGCATTCTTTTGGCAACGCTTTATTTGCATTTTAACACTTGCTTTCCTCTTCAAAAATGAAAATTAAATATTTCACGGAAAAGCAATTCTTGGATAACACAAGGGATTAGAACATCACGTAAAAACAAGCGA
The DNA here is from genome assembly GCA_011170035.1 of Teleogryllus occipitalis. NCBI lineage: Eukaryota > Metazoa > Arthropoda > Insecta > Orthoptera > Gryllidae > Teleogryllus > Teleogryllus occipitalis. The sequence continues at coordinate 24,280 of BLKR01015496.1, forward strand.
ATTCTTTCTTTCATCTCTAAACATCATAACGTATCTCAAGATTTCATCCTTCACTTTAAAAAATACAAATCATTGTTAAGTCATAAGGCAGGCTAAAAGCATGAAACACGATCAGAATATTTTGAGCTCAAATAACAAAACAAAAGCAATGTGGAATATAATAGAAAATGGGACCTAATCAACAAGAAACCTTATAATTGAATTGTTTTGAAATATAACGATAGCGATGTGAACGATCCGGAAACAGTGGCTAGTCTCTTTAACAATACTTTTCGAGTATTGCTGCCGATTTCACCAAGGGTCTTCAGCCACAAAATTTAAGGCTAAATGCACCGAAAAATACTTATAGGAAAAATCAATAGATCACAGCACTATCACACGGAATTTACTAGATCGATAACGTCTGAACAAATTGTCCGAATTTCGATCTGTAAACGGCATTGGACTCCTTTTTAAAATAGAATTCACGCTACGATGCCGTTTTTTCAAAAAATATTTCCAAAAAAAAATTTAAAATGATTTCTCATAGTTCCGGGAAGAAATTAAAAAATGTGGGCTTATAGCGCGATGACAACGTGCTTCCTGAATCCAACGCCGTATCAATCATGCAAATCGGATGAATAGGAGCGGCGTAAAGTGAAATTTCGGAAAAACTACCTCCCCCCCCCCCTTCCCGCTTCATGCTTGCGTCACCCGACCCTTTTGGAGGCTCCCTCGACGCGGCCAAACGGCCAAACCCGGCGGCCTCAAGAGGAGGGCGGCACGGGAGGAGGCCGTGCTCTCAGGCAGGCAAGCCGGGCAGTCGGTTCGTCATTTTTCGTCCCTTTCAATCTCAATATATTTTTCTCCATTTATCAAACTAGTGATGCTGTAACACAACCAAACGGTCTCATATCAGCTGTAATAGTCGTATAAAACTATATCTTGTTCACGTATTCATTTGTTCACATATTTGATCTTGTTCACATATTTCCGTCTTCCTTCGAATAACATCATAAAGTTATTTGAGGCACTACTCAAAATATCAATTCCGATTTGGAAACTGATTTCGAAAAGAAAATTGAACTAATTGTGTAGATATCACCAATATTCCATGTCCTAACATCTTATTTTACATACATTTTACTTCTAAGATCTTCCGTTATCATTCCAATACCAGAAAGAATGAGCCGAAATTACGGAAGAGCTCTTTTATCCTGCGACTCGATTTTTGATCTCAAAACGGCGTTTGTCTCCTTGATAGACTTCACCTGATGAATCTGTTTTCCCAAGTAAAATTTGAAAACTGTTTTCGTACTTTCGGACAAAATTGAAGAAGTGGTAAAATAGCGCGCAGGCGAGATGCATCCTGAATCCCACACTGTAACAAACATTAAAATATAATATTAAGAATCGTGACATGTCCCAGCTTACTAAGTTATATTAATATAAAATGATTCTGTTATATTTGTATAAACTTGAAGATTGGAAAAAGTAATTCCCGGAGCGTCATTTTGATACAAACTACGTAAATGATAATGTAAAAGGATGTAGTGTAAATCATTGTATTGTAACATATGTATGTATTTTTTAATGCATTAAATTGTCATGAAAGCAATACAACTTAAACCCTTAGACAGGAACACCACACTAGAAGAGGAATATCCGTCTATGAGGGGGATAAATTATGTTTTGTTATAAAGTTCGGCAACTTTTACATTACTACATTAAGATACCATTTTTCTAAACATCGTACACGCTTATCAGTAATATTTAATCGGGTAGCAATTCAATTTATAAGATTTATATGCTACTAATAAAACGTAGCATACCAGTCACTGATAAACCTCATATTTGGGAATCAGAATGCAAACGTATTAAATCGGCGATCCTCATCTAGGTGTCGAGAATAGGGATGCAACATTGATTTTGATATTTTCAAAACATAGATTTTGTATAGACACATGAACATATTTCGTAAAAAATGAAACATTTATAAAACCTGATGTTTATTATCGATGTGCTTGATGAGTTGTTGTGAATGAAAAGAATCGATAATCACAATTTTATAAAAAAGTTAAAATATGAAATAATATTGCATTATACCACTGTCAATACATGTGTTCGAATAAAGCGAACGGTGATTGTAACATCCTCATCCAGTAGACTATCTTCAGCCTAAGAAATGACCCCATTTTTCTGGCATTTCCTACGTATGTCGTACCGTACGCAGAGAGGTGGCCAACGCAAGCTCTCTCGCCCACTTTCCTGTACCCATTTGAAGAAGTTGTGACTCTATAAGATGACCCTGGGCGATAGTTTTCAGGCTTAGTTTCGCTGTTATTCTTTTTACTTTCTTTTGCCGTTTTGTCTAAATCGTAATTATAAATTAACAATCACGGCCACTGTCAAAGCAAATTATCTTCCACACGAACTTGATCGATGTTTCTAAACCAGGTTTTTTAAAGATGTTTTAATTTTGAACATTGATATTTGCATTTGTATTACTTGAGCATCATTCCTTCGCTTTTCTTCCTATCCGAAACTGGGAGGGGACGCGCCGATAATTCAGCGAGTTCTTCCCTAATAATGGCAGAATGTACGCATGACGCACGCTTTGGCTTTTAGAGAAAGTTCTGTTTTCTTTTCAAAATTTCGGCATTTATCTTTGCCCTCCCATTGTACGTTTAATATTTTCTTCCGTGTCCATACTTCAAACGCATCTTCCTTTTTTTTGGCCTATCTCAATGTTCAGCGTTTACACCCACACAACAAGATTAGAAATACCATTTTCTCGATTATTTGGATTTTGGTCTTACGCAAGGCTTGATTTCTGACGGAACGGCGTTCCTGTATCTCGCAGATAATTATTACATTATATTATAAATATATAATTATTTATATTAAATTAATAAATCATTTTAAGCGCGTTCCGGGACCTAAAATTTTAGAAATCAATCGCTTGATATGCCTGCATATTTTATGAATTTGTGTAATTTTCTTTCCGCTGCTTTTTCTAAAATTATTCCTCTCTTTAGTTTTTCTGTACAGTATCCAGAATTTGTTATTGTAATTCATAAGTATTTAACTTCGCCTGCCATGTATATCACTTCTCCGTTGATGTTCAGGCTTCCTTTTTTACCAGTTGACATAAATGTTGTTTTCTTTCAATGTAAGTTCATAGAATATTTAAATTTTATATTAATAATATATTTAGCTATCATTATTACATAATTCAGAATTAAGTTCAAATAAAACATCTGCATAATTTTCATGACATAACATTTTGGCGTTTTCCCGAAAAGGAGTAAAGTGGACATGTCACGTTTTGAATGTTTGCGCTCCTTTCTATCCAAGCCCAGCGCCGCCAGGGCACGCGCTCAAGTGTAGTCACCGTTCTGAGCTGGAAGCAGGGTCGCACCTCTGGCACACTGCTGTTCTGATAGCGTGACTTTTCTGACCTCTGCAGACATCTCGCCGCGTTCTTCGGCGGGCTGCGTGCTACACTAGGGCAATTCGATATGCCCAAGCGTAGGAAGAGGGTGGTGAGCAGTTTTCAGTGGGCGAGAACATTGTGCAGTGACGAAGTGGAGATTATATTTACTATACAAGAATTAGTGGAATCATTCGCGTTTCGTTAATTATTAGTAACCGAGTATTATATATGAACAAAATAGTAATTCAAACAATAAATAACAATTATAAAAGTATATTAGTTTAATAAATATTTTGTGAGATATTATTAACTAAAATAACTTATATAGTCGACATTTATGAATGGTAAGCTATTGTTTTTCATTGAAAATACAGGTATAATACCCTTATAACCTTTATGGACGTCCATACCGTTATAGACGTCCTATAGAGGTATTTTACTGGTATAAAAAACATAGGTATTTGAAAAAGGTATGTAAAATACCGGTATTTTACCGGTATTTAATACCTTTTCGGTCCCTGCCTATTCCTCATTGCCAGTTTACACTCCCTGGTCATATTTCGAATGACCCCTCCCTGGTCATATTTCGAAATTTCTTTAGGTCTCCTTTTGTTGTTATGTTCTTCCACTTCTTTGCATTTTTATTTTTTTTTATTTATTTATTTAACGTAAAAAAACTTAAAAACTGTGTATGACGTGCTATATTTCTTGAAGAAACTTTTGTTTATCTTGTATTGGTCTACGCTGGAATACCTTGCTGAGTTCTCTGACTTTTATCCTTTGCTCTCTTAGCAGAGAAATATAATACTTGAAAAGAACGAAACATTAGGACTTTATTAATAATAATAATAATAATAATAATAATAATAATCACGCGAATGGAGAGGAATCGAAGGTAATGTGTATATACTCGTACTATACAATCCTTTGAATCTTCACTTCGATGACTGAGTTTCCAAGATTTATAACAATTGTGAGACTCCATCTTTATATTTCACGGTGAAAATCTTGAAATATCTCTACAGGTCTGATTCAGTTTGCCCATTGTGAAACCATGGAGCAGGTTGTTACTCTAGGCACCGGGCCCCAGGCCGCAGGCCGCCGGGTTTGACCGTTCGGCCGCGTCGAGGGATCCCCCACAAGGTTCGGGTGACGCAACTGGGGGGATCAGGTACTTTTTCCGAAATTTCACTTTACGCCGCTCTTATTCATCCGATTTGCATGATTGACACGGCGTTGGATTCAGGAAGCAAGTCGTCATCGCGCTATAAGCCCACATTTTTTAATTTCTTCCCGGAACTATGAGAAATCATTTAAAAATTGTTTTTGGAAATATTTTTTGAAAAAACGGCATCGTAGCGTGAATTCTATTTTAAAAAGGAGTCCAACGCCGTTTACAGATCGAAAATCGGACAATTTGTTCAGACGTTATCGATCTAGTAAATTCCGTGTGATAGTGCTGCGATCTATTGATTTTTCCTATAAGTATTTTTCGGTGCATTTAGCCTTAACATCAGACGTTTCCCCAAAAATTGTAGACACTGTGTTCGTTTCCGTAACTTCTTCGTATGAAATTTTCAAAATAATCGGTAAACTAAAAAATAACGACCGGTTTAAATTAATTTCCCATTGTTTGTTAAAGACTTTGCGCCTGCCGTTATAAACCAATTAACTCACATATTTAATGCACCGGAACTTTTCTAGATATTTTCAAAACAGCTAAGATGAAGCCGCTCAAGAAAAGCAACAAAAACGAAATTCAAAATTATCGGCCAATTTCTCTTTTGTCAGTTTTTCAAAAATATTAGAGACTTTTTTACGCACGAATGGAAACTTTTCTTAGTAAACACGACACGTTTTCAGATTACCAACATGGATTTCGAAAATCAAAATTTACGGAAACAGTCATATTTTCTTTTCTTAAAAATGTCGCCTCATCATTGGACCACAACGAAGCACCTATTGGGTTATTTTTAGATCTCTCAAAAGCTTTTGACGTCATTTATCATGACATTTTATTTTCAAAATTACCTTCATATGGAATCTGTGGTATTGCTCTAGATTGGTTATCTTCGTACCTTAAACAACGATCTCAGAGAGTGGAAATGCCTTACTGGAATGATGGAAGCCCCCAGTTGTATACACCCTGATTATTCTGTTATATCTGATTCACAACAAATGTAAGAAAATTGGAATGTGATTATGACTTCCGACTAATTATGAATTATTCAAGGTAGGAACCTGGTGTAAACCATCAGGCCAGCAGTATACACATGAATTATTCTCTTGTATTTAATTTAGAACGACTAAGAAAATTGGGTTGCAATTATGATTCACAAGAATAATTATGAATTATATAAATAAGCAATTACATACACTTAACAAAACATTTAAATTTCGAAAACTGGTAACAGCAATACGCTAATTCTGCAAAAGTTGACACTGCCATAAACTCCATATTTTAATAAAGATTTTTTTTTTTGTGGGTTAAGATATAAAGTGTTTCTGTATTATGAAGCAATTTGTAGAAACACTCAAGCTTAGATAAATACATGTATTCTCAGATACTACAATACATTAACCCCCCTCTTTTACCCCCTTTTGAAGGGTCCAAGAAAAAATTGTGTAAATTGTGAGAAAGTGTAAATGATGAGAAATTACTTTTGCTAACATAATAAAATAAAAACATTAATTTGGTATATTTACTAGCAATGTTAACCTTCAACGAAAAATCATTGGACATCTTTAGGCCTTGCAATTCAAAATTCACTAATTCTTCCATTGTTAATTCTTTTTTCTAAACAAAGATTAATTTAAACAATTTTCTGATCAAATTGACGGTACAATATTTTGTAAAATCTGTTCTCAAAAAGGAACAAGTTATTGTACCTAGAAAGAAAGTAAAAATAGTAGTACCTACTGATTAAAGATGCTTGAGAAATGGAAATAGCATGGAATTAACGGCACTCACCACCTGTGATGCTTCAACAAGATAATCATTCGATAAAAAAATAAAAACAAAGAGAGAAAATTGCTTAATAAAGAAATAAAAGTCACCAGTTGTCACTGGTCACTGCAGAATTGCATTCTCTGCAATTTAACTAACTGGGACAAAAGCAAAATTGGAAGTGAAGGGCACAGTTATAAGTCGAGTCTTATTGGAAATACATGAAACATATCTAAAATGTGTGTAATCCATAACACATTAATAATTTTTCCCTTTTTTAATGTAGAATTTAAAGTAATAACACCTAGCTCAAGCCAACATTGAGTAATTCTGACTTTCTCTGAAAACAATAAAATATTTCTCGGGCTTGGTGGAAAGAAACATCAAAGATTAGTCATTTTGACCTTTACATTTGCGCAGTTAGTAGAAAAAAGTAAAAAATGGCAAAACATTTTAATTTCAAAACTGTGAGAGACATTTTTACATTGTGAACTTACAGGAACTGATAGGATCGGTAAAAATCGATGTAAATGGCGGAAAAACGTAAAATCCAGGAATGTAAAAGCATGGTTTTACTGTATAAACAGGCCAAGACAGATTTAAAAAATTATGAAAGGGCACAATACAATCACTAGATACAGCATACACAATATTAAGATTTTCCTTTATAGTTTAATTGTTTTAAATTGCACTCCTTGTCCATTGCAATTTTGATGAGAGGCACACAAGATCCTAGGAAAAGGGTAAGGATCCACAAATAATACAATTTTACGTGTACTTATAAAAATTCTTATTCGACAGACTTCTTTTCTGTACTAATTAAATTTTAAAATAATAATTATTATAATAATAATAAAATAAAAAATTCGGACATACAACTATGATAGAAGTCACTAGAAATCATAATATTAAAGGTCACTTTTGATTTAATACAAACAATACAACTCATGTCATATTGTGCCTGAAATGTATTTGGCAATGTGACACTTCCATATGCATTGCTAATGTCATAAAAACACTGTGTTTCTTGTGACAGAACATAGTATATCTCACACACGTCATCACATTCTCACAACTTGATCCGGAATCCGTTTCTATGTATTACGTCTTCACATGTATATGAAGTTAAATCTGAAACAAAAAACAAAAAATGCTGTTTGGAAGGGGATATTAAACTGATAACGTAAAATATATATAAGATTAAATATACCAAAAATACTTCTTAAATATAGTACAAATTTATCTGTATAGAGGGTTTCCAATTATGTCACGTCCAAAGCATTCTTTTGCAATAAGCCTGTTAGACACACACCACTCAACGAGACCTTTAGAATGTACTTTACTATGTATAAATGTTCAATGAAGGTGAAAATTAATATATTTTAATTTAAAACATTGGGCAATTTAGTTCAAAAATTTTATTTCATGATGATGGTCATTTTGCAAGTTAAAGTTTTATAGTTGATCCATTGATAATATAAACACAATGTAAATCAGATTTGATTCGATTCTAATTTTCTAGAAGTTCCCGTTTCGGTAAATTTTAAAATTATTCAATGACCATTTCAAAGGACTTACACTTTGCAATGTTCATTCTGGATGATTGGAATACCTATTGGGGTAATTCACAATACACTTATTTTGAATTGTTCGTGCACTGTAGCATTTATGGACATTTAGAAAAATTTTCTTTGTAACCAGTGACTACTGAACCCGAATACGTAAAACACGAAGTTCAGTGGAATGATGTTTGAATACAAATATCAAAATAACAACAAACCAAGCTTCACTGTAATGTGAATTACAGTAAAGGCCTTCCAATTATTCAGAATGTCAGGGGATTTCCGGAATTTACCTACAATATTCATTCTAGTTATCATTTATGATGTTATATTTTATTACAAAAAATTCTGTTATTTATCAAGGATTCTTAAATTACTAGTTATGAACTTTCCAATCTTAATAATAATAATAATAATAATAATAATAATAATAATAATAATATCTATATAAAAACACACACACAGACACGCACACAAAAACACATACACTCACACAGACACGCACGCAAAAAAACACACACCGACAGACACGCACGCAAAAAAACACACACCGACAGACACGCACGCAAAAAAACACACACCGACAGACACGCACGCAAAAAAACACACACCGACAGACACGCACGCAAAAAAACACACACCGACAGACACGCACGCAAAAAAACACACACCGACAGACACGCACGCAAAAAAACACGCACACAGACACAGACAGACACGCACGCACAAACACACAGACAGACACGCACACACACACACACACACACACAGACACAGGCACAAAAACACACACACAGACACGCGCACAAAAACACACACACAGACACGCACACAAAAAACAGACACACACACAGACACGCACACAAAAAAACAGACACACACACACACAGACACGCACAAAAAAACACACACAGACACGCACACAAAAACAAACATGCACACAACCAAACACACACACAGTAAACTAATTATTTTGAGTGGTTATAACCACCAGATTAATGAGACCAAAAAAAGCCTAAAACATGAAATTCCTACGAGAGCTACCATGGTAACCCAGGTCCAGCATGTTACAGAGGTAATCTATAGATTGTAAAGATGTTCCAAGAATTTTTTCAGACATTTACGTCCAATTTTGACCCTCGCCTCACAATAAACAACAACAACAACAACAACAAAAACCCTTAGTTTTTTAAGAATATCCCATGTTCTTATGCAGATCATAAATAGGGCTAAATACAAATTGCAGCCCTTTAAATTGTCAACAATTTCCCAAAAATTTCAACCTTTTATCTTATAATTTGCACTCAAATTAAATAAAACATCTATTATCTTATTTTTCTTTATTAATTTAATATAGTTAATTATATATATTAGTTTATATTAATTAAGGAGTTACTTAATAAATTTTTGTAGTTTTTCAGTTTTCTGTTCTAGAAAAGATAAATAATGAAAAGCAAAATGGTAGAATAACTTATTGTAATTTGAATATTGAACGAATTATAGTTATTAACATACCTAGAAGTGTTATGAGTGTTATTACTGCCAGGGCCAAAAGTTAGAAATTGAGGTATAGCATTGCGTAGCTGAAATTTTAATTTGGACGAGGCTGTAATAACACTAACATTTTGTGGTATGTTCAGTATTTCATTGGTCACCATAAAATCTCACAAATTATGTGAAATTTTACAACATTACTGTGATAGTAAACACCTGAATTCCGTTGCTGCGGTTAGTTTGTACAATATTGTGGTTTGTCGCATGCAATATATTTATATAAAAAATATTTGTATACCGCGGTTCGAGAAAATTGGATGCAAATAATTCTCCTGAACCTAAAGATACCTAAAATAATGACGTTCGGTTAGGAAATTGGCACGTTGACTTCCAGGGTGACACATTCACATTGTCAGTAAATATGATTAGCAGAATAGAGTCTCATTTGGTGGAATGGGGTTAATGGGGTGAAAATGGGGGCAATTTACAGGTTTCTATTTGTACTATTAATAATATTACAATTAAGAATAATTATTCCCCAAACCAGTGTGAATTACGTCTGACTTATTTGAATCTGATTTGTTTCGTATTTGATTCTGTTTTTTCTTAACAAACATTTGACTTGCAATGAATTGATGGTTGTTTATGTTACTAAGGATGTTAAATTTCTGAACATACAGGAGGTACAAGTGCACTTAACAAACCTGCAGGGTTGCAGGCTAACAGGGGTTAAATACATGTGACCGATAAAGGTTTTAACTAAAAATAATAAAGTTTTTATACTTTACCCACCTTACCAGAATACTTTCAATGCTTTCATTATTTAATAATAATAATAATAATAATAATAATAACAACAATAATAACAATAACAACACTAACTCTTGTTTCTTTTCTTGGCACATACACAAGAATTCTCTGAAACTATGCAAATGTTCAATAAACAACAGTATTCAAATTAAATATGTACCGCAAAAGCGATTTCCTTGCGTGTCAAAACATGCATTGCTACAAAAGTGAATATGAGTTTGGAAGGAACATTAATTAGTTCAGTAGTTAAAAAGCACAAGAAACAATATTTTTCTGTAACAACAGTTCTCTGAAAAGGCATTTCCAATTAATTCTATTTCCACATCTCTTTAGCCTCTACTGTGAAAGATGAATCATCATAACTTGATTGAGATGATGGTTCTGATAACGATAGAGATCCTGGCAGTTCCAATGGGTATTTCTGCTTTTTACAGCTTTCTGAATTTTGCTATACAGAAGTAGATGATAAACAATCTACACTCTTCAATGTATCTGATGTAGATGTGACATGTGTGACATTCTGTTGTGGACGGGATGGCAGGCATTTGCATCTGGTAACGTTAAACCAGATGATGAAAGTATTGCACCTTGCAGGTACATGGTAAATCTGCACATTGTGATGTAGAACCAAATGGTTTGTTCTCAAAATTTGCTGCCTAAATAATAAACATGAGTGAGTGCATGTAGTGACTACTTGATTGATGGATTGAGTTAAGGGTGCTTCAACAACTAAGGTCATTGGCATCCATGTCAAATTATTTTAATACTAGTACGCAAAAAAATTAAAATTTTAAATGAAAAGCAAAGTAAAACTGAAAAGGAAACTTATCATAACAAGAGGGTTTAGCAGAAAAGAGCCAGGTAATTACTTTAAAATCTCGAACTAAAAGTCAAATAATTGGCGCCATCATCTTCTCTCAGATAAGGATGTAGAAGTTGTCTCTCTTGTAAAAAGCTTGCAGAGAGAAGATTCGTTATTTCTAAGAACCTCAGCTAGGGTGCGAGCAAGGTGGTGCCTTCAGCGGCTCTCTCCACAGTGCAAAAGAACATGGTCCACGGTAAGACCTATTTTACAGAATTTGCACATAGGGGGTGGGTTCCCGTGGAGGAGATATCTATGGGAGAAATGGCAGTGACTGATCCGAAGGTGTGTTAAAATGATCTTCTCGCGCCTAGCATCACGAGATGAGGAAGACCAAGGATTTATGGAATCCTTCATTCTCACGAGCTTAAAACCCGAGTTCTGCCATTCTGTTTGACATTACTGAGGATAGAGCGTTTGATAAAGAGCTTAGTCTTCTGTGGGGACTGTAGAGATGTCCAACTCTCTTCTTTATGGCGGACTTTGCTGCCTGGTCAACTATTTTGTTTCCTCTTATTCCCACGTGGCCAGGGACCAAACAAAAGATCAAGATATACCGGCCAACCAATGGTGGATTCAAGAGAGCTTATGGAATCGATGCAGATCACTACTTTCCTTAATGACATCTATTCAGCGAACTTCAGTGCCTCCAAGAGCACATACTTCTCTACAGTATAGATGCTGCACGAAGAGTCTAATCAAAACCTTAACATGGCACTTCGGAAGTAAAAGGCACATCCGACTTTGCCATTTTGGGAGGAGCCATCGGCATAAATAAAGTAATGGCTAAGATACACAGATTTTATTGCCTGAAATTCTGTTAGGAATGTACTAGGGGGTGTTAAGGATTTAGGAAGGTTAAACAATCTAAGGTCTATTATGAGCCAGTGTAGTTTCCAAGAGGAAACAAGGTTTCGGAGGGAGGGGTGTCACAGGGTTGAGCAATTTTATATTAAGCTTCAATAAAAGCATACGGAGACGGATTCCCAGTGGTTGGGGTAATGATGGTCTAAGTGCATATGAAGCAAGTGGGTTGGGTGGAGGACTGCTTGGCGTGAGGGAGTATCCACAGTGGATAATCTCGGGGCATATAAGACAATCAAAATATCTCGCCTTCGGCTCAGAGATGGTTCTCCAGCCTCGGCCAAGAGGCAGTCAATGCGACTCATGCAGTAGGTGCCTGTACTGATCTTTATAATGGCACTGTGTGTGGTATTTAATGGTCGGAGGGTTGATGGAGATGCTGATCCATACACTATGCTTCAATAATCCAAGACAGGGCGGATGAGGGTTCTATACAAATGCAAGAGAGAGAGACAGTCTGTGTCCCAAGAGCTACCAGTAAGAGTGACGGAGATTTAAAGGTGATACACATCAACACTGTAATTTACAGATATGTTTTTGCCAGGTTAGGCTCTTGTTGAACACAAGCCCAAGGAAAGTTGCAGATTGAACAAATGGAAGCTGATGACCCCCAAAGAAAAAGGTCAGGGTGATTATGGAGGTGATGAATCCTGCAGAAGTCCATGCAGTTGGATTTTTAGGTGGAGAAATTGAATCCTGTTTCACCACTCCATTCCTGCAATTTGTTGAACACTCGTGATTGCCTCTCAATAATTTGCATGCTCTTGGACGAGGAAAAAGTGGCAAAGTCGTCAATGAACAGTGATGCCTTCACCGGCTCCCGGATTACTCATGCAATACTTATTGATAGCAATGGCACGCAGAATGACGCTCGGAATCAATACCAGGGGAATACCATTTTCTAACGAGTGACTTGAGGATAACATGTCACCATGGCAGATGTGGAAAGATCTTGACAAAAGAAAACCTAGAAACAAGCCATCCCCCAAGGCTCTAAGAGTGCAAGGTGCGAAGGATGCTGTACATCCAGGGTGTCATACGCTTTATCTATATCGAAGAAAATTGTAACCAGGTGTTGAAGTATCACGAAAGAAGTAGAAATCTGTGTGGCAAGGGCAACTAAGTGGTCCATGGTTGACCCGTGCTTCCTGATGCCGCATTGAAGAGGTGTAAATAGGTTCTTTTGTTCCAGGAGCCACACCAGTCGTGTGTTTACCATATGCTTTAAGAGCTTGCACACATGGCTTGTGAGCGAGATTGGACAGGGATCAGGATCTTTTGCAATTTATCAGACTATCCATGGTTGGGAACCTACTAAGCTTTGTCAATGCCCACTTGCGATCATGCACCGCAGTGGCACAGACGGCATTCCACCATGGCAAAGGGGGATGTCATGGGTGACCCCACAACTTGGGATGGTAATTGAAGCTGCATGAAGAATGGCATCAGTAAAAGGGCAACCATAGCATCAATATCATTTGGGCAGTTTTCCAATATCCGTAATTCTTGAATGTTTCCCACTCAGCTAGTTGGATTAGCCCGTGAGGAGGGTGGACAACATATACGTCAGGAATATTGAAGTTCACCAGAATGGGTAAGTGGTCACTGCCATGCAGGTCGCCAAGGACAGTCCACTGAAATACTGTAAAAAGTGGGCCACAATTTGAAGCCACAGAAAAGTGTGTGCTTTTGCCAGTATTCAGAAGAATTACATTCTGGTTATCAATAATATTTAGAGCCTCTCGGGCACGACCTTGTGCCACCCTAGGTGGGATTGTAAGTATTTAAGTCCCCCACGATAAGAAAAGGGGCGGGCAACTGAGGAAACGCGTCTTCCAGTTCTTGTATCATAACTTGTCCAGGCAGGGTATAGATGTTGCAAATAGTAATAGAAATAGTGCAGAAGTTCACACAAATGCAAGATATCTGAAGAATGGTTTGTATGTTTATTTCTTGAGACACCAGGGAGTCTGTTATAAGTGTAGCAACTCCGCTATGGGCACGGAGGCCATCATCAATGTCTTGCCCTAACAACAAAAGCCACTAAGAGAGGGAGTGCTCAGGAAGGAGATCTGTTTCTTGCAGGTAGATAACCACTGGTCTATGCAAACATTATCAGCTTTAATTCATCTAAAGGAGTACGAAAGCCATTGAGGTTCCACAAAAGGGAGAGCCATAATTTCTAGTGTTAAGTTTCTTTGCTAGGGGAGTTATGTTCTTTTTCTTCTTTTTCCTTCCCTGTTGAAGAGTAATGCACAAGTTCGTGTGACTCCTCATTCCCTGCAGAGTCGTTTTGACTATTGTTAGAGAGAGTCGCATATGTAGGAAAACCACACATTTTTTATACAGGTTTATACTTTATACAGGCGATCTGGATACAGAAATAGGGCCTGTTGGCCTCTGTTTCTCAGCTTGATGCCTTTGTGTGTTTGTTGAAACATTTACAGTTGTTGTTCCCTTCTTTGTTTCAGATCGGACAAGGTATCTGGTATCTGCATCTCCGCCGACGTCTTCAAAGGACACTTGACAGGCAGCATCACGAACAGAGGTAGCTTTCGGTGTCTGAGTGTCAGAATTTCATTTCTTCTGCTGTTGAGCCACGGTGTCAGCGAAACTTCGGACCATATCCACAGGGTTACACGTCTGGTACCAATGCCGTGCCTCAGGAAAGGAAACTTTCTTCGAGACCTGGATCTTCTGGATCTCCCTTTCTTTCCAGAAGATGGGCACTGGTTGAAGTTCGATGGGTGCTTCTCAGAGCAGTATACACACCTTGGAACTGCGGAGTAGTTCGATTCGTTACATGAATCTTTTCCATAATGTACGCAGACTGCAATGCTCATACAATGGGGCTGCATATGGCCAAACCTCTGGCATTTAAAGCAGCACAGAGGATTTGGTACATACTACCTGACAGATTGTAATAGCTACATTCTATTTTCTGTGGCAGAGATGGACAGTCGAAAGTCGGTATCAGCGTTGAGGTAGGGGGGGGAGTACACCATTCACTCTCTGCTGGTTCCAGTAAATGTCAGTCACACCATAAGGTTGGAAGGCTTTCAGGTCTTCTTCCGTTTTTGAGGCAAAGTCCTCATGATTCACCACACCCTTGCAGAGGATTAAGGTTGGGTGGGCGGACACACACACTATTTCCTTTAGATCTGAGATCTTTTTAATCTGTTCGTAAGTGCAGCATTAGAAAACGATTGTGCTTTTTCTCTGACAAACCACTGCCTGAAACTTGCCACATTTCTCTATTGCTCTAGCCAGGTTGATGGGACTAACACTCTTCATTGATTCACCATTGTTTCTACATGACATGACGATGAAATGGGGCTTCATTGGTCTATCAGATTCTTTACAAAAGAAACTATCAAGGTACGCAGTTTCACCTACAAATCTCCTTTTCTTTACGGAAGAGGGCGGGGTGATGGTTAACTATCCATGAAGAGGATATCCAATTCATCCAAGAGTTCCCCACTCACCAAGGTGCCCAATAAGGGGACACTGCATCAGTGTGCCAGGATTGCCACGTGGATATAGTGGGGGAATAATACAGCCCTGCACCGCCGTGGATTCCCCAGCTCACCCTGGAGTTCGGTACAGGACCTAGTCCAAGCCAATTGATCGGGAGTGCGTTCGCTCCCGACTGCCTGTCTAGAAGAGTCCGTAGCCAAAGCAGGTGTATTGAGACCTACAAGGAATGTTCCCCTAAATACGTAAAAACAAACAAAAAATTTATCCATAGATGCCACAAGAAGAAAGTAGCACAAGGAGAGTAATTGGGTAACAGACAGGCCCCTCAACCGCCAGAACACACATTCCCTCCGACACGGGTCGCCATGCACGGCAAACACATAGGTGGGATTTCAGCATACAGGAAGGGTGAATGAAATGGAAGGGGAAGAAGAAAAGAGACAGGGTGCTATAAAAGAACGAGAATGAACAATGGGGAGAAGAAAGATGACTAGTCAAAGAAAGGAATACCTGAGAGCCCTCCCTGCACCCTCAGTCAGGTCATGGACCAACCCACCTCGACGGGTAGCGACTATTTAATGAAAATTTCAACAACATTGCAAATAATATTTAACACGACTTGTAACACTTAGTTTATAAAAACTCATTTATTTTTATTCAAAATCTTAATTTGTTCAATATTCAAATTACAATAGGTTGTAATATTATTCTAAAATTTTTTCCATTATTTATCTTGCCTAATAAACATTAAACAGAAAACTACAAAAATTAATAAAACAAAACCTAATTTTAAGAAAAGAAGTATGAAACTTTTACATTACCGTTCTATTCACATTGATCTGTCTGGGCAAATTATAACATAAAAGGTTGAAATTTCTGGGAACCTGTTGAGAATTTAGAGGGCTACAGTTTGGTTTAGTCCTTTTTATGATCTGCGTTAGAACACGAGATATCCTCAAAAAAAAAAAAAAAAAAAAAAAAAAAAAAAAAAAATTTTCAATTTTTCCCTTCCATTTAGTTGATTATGAGGGTCAAACTCTGTCATAAAAGCCAGAAAAAATTCTTGAAACAACTTTACCATCTATGGAATGTCGCAAGGATAAGGAAAGTCAATATTTTTTGGCATAAGGTGATTAAAAAAATTAAAACTTTAATTAGAAGCTAAAAAACACTTTTTTTTTCATTTCAATGAAGTACTTTAAGTAAATTGATTTAAATCTGGTGAAAAAATTGTTTTTTCTAACACCTCAATTACGATTTTTAACATAAATTTTTTTTACCTTGACGCGGTTTTGCATATCTTAATCAGCTACCTCTTTTGCTGTTCCTGATAACCATGCTTGCAACAATGCCAAAAGAGAAAGTTTCAAGAAATGCTTTGCTAAAAAGAGTGGATTTATGGAGAAGATCCACAACGGACCGGAAAATTTATTTTTTTGCCAGTGTAGCAAAAAGGTAGTAAACTGCAAAAAGTATTTCTTACAACATAAAAACACCAACTCGTGCAACAAAATAAAAAAAAGAAAGAGGGTAAGAAAAAAGATTCAAACCACCTTCTGCCAGTGCAGTCAAAAGAAGAAAAGAAAAAATTTTAACTCCGACTTGTGCCATCCCGCAAACATTCCATTTTAAAAACTTGAAAATCAAACATTTAACCTGTTTAACTAACAAAATATACAAAATATAAAACTCCACACGAGTCAACTCTTAGAAAATATTATCTAACTCTTCAATGTTTTGACAATCTAAGCAGTTTGATTTGTTTTTAGAGAATTGTTTTCATCCTTAATATAGTATGTATTATATATAAATTTTAATATTATTCAACCATAATGCCCATTTCTCTGCCTATTTTTAAGTTTTGAAGTGCCTATTTGCCTGTCTATTTTTAACATTTTTAGGATATACACGTCCAAGCTCTACTTGTAACACTAGTTTACGTTCATCCATGCCAGATGAATGACCGCTTTCCTTTGTGGGTTTCATACATTCGCCAAAAAAGGGTTTATTGTCTGATGATTTGTTTGAAAAAGTGGTCGCTTTAAGAGGTAATTCTGCTTATTGAGTTAGACTTATAAGTTATTGTTAAGAAATGTATGACTGTCAATTAGTAATTTATTGTAATTGACAATTACAATAAATTGTTGCAATAAAAAAGTAACAAAAAGTGTATTTACTGTATTTTGAGTATTTGAAATATTTGAGATATATATATGTATTTAGGTATTCAAAACCTAATTTATTTTGAGTATGTATTTAAATACTTATTTACAAAGTATTTAAATACTAAATTTGAAGTACTTTGCCCAACCCCGATTATAATATTTTACAAAATGCATGATACTTTAAACGAACATGGATTCCATGAAGTAATTGGCAATTTTCCTCCGGTTACTTCACAAAAAAGATTATTGAAATTTTTGTTACTAAATGTTAAATGGAGTTGAAACTTATTTTGAGATAACACAAATAAAATTAATTTTCATCATTCATTAAATTGTTTCATATCTCAGTAAACTAATTTCTTTAACAAGCTTGAACTGCATTGAGCAAATCTAAAAAATGGATGCCACAAATGCACACAAAATAAAAGACATGACATGTGAATGGTTTTTAACATAAAATTGCATCATTGGAAAAATAAATATCTTAAGCAAATGAATAAGCATTAGAAATACATTTGTACCTGCACAAAGCTTGTGGAAGAGAAGAAATGATTGGTCCATATCCTTGTGCATTATCATAGAGTTCAAATAACGGTGCTGCTACCAACTTGTAGTTCTTCGGAACTGCAAACAATGCTGAAAATCAAACAGAATATTAAATTCACTGTCATGATAAGTATGGAATAACTAATACTCTGAAATTTTACTTACAGAAAATGCACAACTGATGACAAAGACAATTCAATACACATTATTTAAGTAAGGACCACTACTTACATAATACTATATCAATAAGAGAACTTTACAAAAAATTGACATTAGTTATTAGCAAGAAAACAGCCAATTAAAACCTGCTGCATTTGAAACTTTATTTATATTTCATAAAAGTTCACAAAATGAGCCATTATAGTCAACAGTTTACAGTTTTAGAACAAATACACATTTTACATCAAAATATGTCTCCACACAATGTGAAGGTGCCATTATGTACTTTACACAACATACTTGTATGCTATTACCACTGCTAGTACATATGTGAGAAAAGCAAAATAAATAATTCTGTTCTTAATAAATATTGCACCATTAATATACAATGTGTTTACATTACATGTAATTGTGTGAATCAATTTTTTCAGTCACCAATTGCACTGAAAACATTGTCTCAAATATTTAGGTACAATTGTGCAATAAGGCACACATTTTTTTTTTGTTTTCTTTCAGTTTTTGGGTAATAATTGACATGGAAAATCAAGCAAACTTCAGACTATATAATGAAACACTGCTGAGTTACATGTACACGGCCCAATTTACTCTTAAACAGTACTTGGATCATGAATAGTCTTTAAAACACAGTAAAATTCTTTAAATTGATAAAAATACAAAATAAAAACTCTTCATAAAATATTTAGTAAAAACAAAACATTAACTGGGAGATAAATAATTGGCAGAATGCAAAAGAGAAAAATATAATTTTTCACACTTAGAATCTATCACTGGCTCTGTAGTTCTTCAATGTACAGTCTTCACAACATCAAAGAAAGCAGACTGACCCCACTAAAAATTAAACTGTCAAAAAATGTAACTCCTTTACATTTTCATGTAGATGTGTCATAAGATTCCATCTCTAAAGAGCGTTGCGCATAGAAAATTGTACTGAAAATGTGTACACAGAACAACTTTCTCTAATCCACTGTAGATTTTCATTAATAT
This sequence comes from Teleogryllus occipitalis, assembly GCA_011170035.1. Taxonomy (NCBI): domain Eukaryota; kingdom Metazoa; phylum Arthropoda; class Insecta; order Orthoptera; family Gryllidae; genus Teleogryllus; species Teleogryllus occipitalis. The sequence goes on from BLKR01015496.1 coordinate 43,586, forward strand.
TCAATTATGTTGAATGTTTACTGAGGTTATTTAAAGGCAGCAGGTTTTGAGTTACCAGTTACAGTTAGTGAGCTAGATCTATTATCACTACCAATTTTACATATGAATAGCTGATCATTTAATTTTTAATAAATTATTATAAAACATCTTAAATATGTGAATTATTTCAATAATAATAAATAATAATAATAATAATAATAACAACATTAATTGAAATGATAGTAATATAGTTGCCTTCGTTAATTGGAACAATTCATAATCCATTAAAAAAGTGCAATGTCACTTATGTTAAAAGAATTGTGTCAAAAGCACAAGAAGAAGCTCATAAGACAGAAATACAGTTTGTAAAATAATAAGTAATATTGATTCTACTTTGCCATTAAGAGATGCTTTAATAGGATGTAATTTTGTAATTTACATTCACATTTTTTCTGGAAACAAACTTAAATGAACATCGTAACTCCAAAAGCACCAATTAAGTACACAAACAACAATGCATGAATCCAATCAAATTATCACAGTGTGTCTTCCAAGTATCATATTACTAGAAAATGTGGACTGAATAAATAGTCATCATCGTAATTGTGTGATTTCTATTATTACTAATATTATTATTATTATTTATTGTTATTATTATTTTATACCAAGTTGTTCTGATAAGGGAGGGAAATATCGTAGTGATTTTTTAAGAGTTAAATTTTTATGTTAAAAGTAACGGTGTGATTCCAACAATTATTTTTGATGAAAATTCTTAAGAAAAACAAAGGCCAAGATGATGCAACTCTACACCATCTTAGTCAAAATAACAAATCCAGTTTCCAAGGAAATGAAATAACACATGACAAGTATACTCAATTTTTCAACAAACTAATACAAAGTAAAAATTTGAAAACTTTCAAAAGATCAGCTGTAAAATGAGAACCCCACTGCAGCAGAAGCAGTGAATGTAGATGGCAATTTTCCCTATGTTTCAGAAAGCAGAACATTTACCATAAAATTAACCCACAAATTGCACAAATATACCAAGAAAAGTGTGCAGGTGATAACAATAATTCAGTACAATATTAAAGTTGCAGACTAACCACTTTCACACAAAGGTAGTATGAATTATTAAAGAAGTATCATTAATATAAAACAAAATGTGTGCATTTATTTTCATGAGGAACAATCCTATCTATTCTGTAACAATACAAACATCTTTCATCCATATCAACCATTTTCAATTGGTCGCCCGTAAACCACCCACATATCTACGGAATGTTTGAATCTAATATTCAGTTACATCACATGCAATGAATTAGTGAATTAAATAAACAAATCCACCCTAAGAACATTTACCGATATTTCAGATTTCTGTAAAGATGTAGGATCCTGACCAAGAACATACACACACACTGTTAACACTAACAACAGTGTGTAAATAAGGAATCAATTTCCAGAATCTAACACTATATTTTTTTGGGTAACTAAAAGTCACTCATAGTTTAGGTATCAAACTCTCGAAACTTTAACAAATTATGAACAGCAAGCCCAGTGCACAGACTTTTAATGTACTGGAGTCACTCAAAACCTGGCCAGTTTTCTTACCAACTCTAATGTAATATTGAAGACTACAAATTCAATACATCGTAAAGAATGCTGTCTGTCACACATTTTATTAATGTTTTATCTACATTACCAAAGAAAATTGGCTGGACACTAATACTCGAATTCATGACTCAAACAAAACATGATACAAAACTAAAATTTTAGCTTTGTTTCAGTGATTTATGACCTTTTCTAACTGCATCAGAAATACCACACATAAGTACTTGAAATAAACAGCAACGTATTACATTGCAATGCATCAATTGAAAAACATTAAAATGAAATTACTCAAGTGGATTTTTTTAACAGTGGCATTAAAGAGAAAACATCAAAAAACAAAAACAAAACAACTCTGAAGCAAGATAGAAAAATAAATACGTCTGAAATAACGGTTCATTCTAACATATCCTGTTGGGGAAATAGTTTCTTAAAATCACTTTAAACAAAAATACAACTTCAATAACCCAAATATAATTGAATCAGCACATTGGAGCTGACTGAATTATTATTATTATTATTATTATTATTATTATTATTATTATTATTATTAATGTTATCATCTAATGAACCACAAAAATATAGGCCGAATTTCAACAATCCCTACGACGACAATCATACATTGTGTGATTAAAGCAGGCTATGACAAAGAATGAAAATGATATCTACATTCATCTCCCATAAAGGTTCATCCAAAATGCATTAAAACTTTATGAAAAGAAAGAAAAGATAAAATAAAATAGAGAAGTAATTTTCATAATGATGTCAAAGATTCAACTTTTACAACAGTTATTTTCAGTACACAAAAAGAAAAACAAATGTTTTTACTACAATTTTAATAAATGTATTAATCTGAAAATTTTTGGACATTATTATTTTACTAGCCAAAAATATTAAAGTTAACAACTGGAACAAACTATAGCAAAATTGACATTGCTTCTGTCTCATAAGAATTAATTAGTACACCATACAAATTATCTTGTGCATAAAATTACAAGGTGCCAAAAAAAAAAAAAAAAAAAGAGCTTCCTTAAATAAATTACTGAAATATTTACACATATATGTTAGCATAATGTGAGGAACACTTTAAAACTTTTCTTCAAAAGTAGAATAATGTCTTAAGTTTCCCATTTATCTAATACTGTTATGAAGAAAACTATAATAGACCAATGCTCCTCTCATTACACTTTATTGAACACTCAAATTTGTTCCAACAAATGGTCTTTTATCACAATGTTCTTAAACTTTTATCAAAGTACTATTCTTTCTTTTCTGACAAAATGCAATTTTTCAATATTTGAAATCAACCTCTAATTTCATTACTTGTTCTAACAAATTGGAACTTCAAGAAAGGGCGGAAGAAAGAAAAAAGAAAAATTGAACATTTTCTTGGTAATACCACTTGATCAACTTTGTGTTGTTACAGATTAAATTTAGAAAGGCAAACCCACCAAATGTAATTATTCAGTGGATTTTCCTCAAATTGTTCTTGGACATCTTAGAGTAAACATTGCATTAACAATACAGAACAAAGGAATTATCAACCCAACTTTTTTAATTGTTTGTACGATACATGAATTGAAATACATTCTTCATTAAGTACAGTAATTGGGCTATCCTATGTACAGGCACGTATAGTTTATCACCTTAGCACATTTATTTGACCATGTGGAACATGTCCAAAGTTATCTACTTCTGAGTACATGAATTCATACATCTGCACAGCAACTTGTATACATGTCAAATATAGTGATACAAATTAATTGGAAACTGCATAAGAAACCCTAAATATTCAAGTCTTGGTTTGATTTGTATATTGTGATATGTAAAGTTTCTCATATCTAAGGAAAACATCATCCCTTTGCTATCACAGTCAATCTGCTTTCTTTGTGAACATAACATAAAGAGCCAAAAAATTGTGTTCGTGTGATGAATTCGCCTTCTCCATCACAAGCTGCAAAATAAATTACAAGATTTGTAATGGATGTTCTCTTTTATTTAGAAATTATTTATAAAAACAAAATAGAAATAGGAGTCATGTCTGCAAATGATGACTGCTCATTGTTTATTGTATTACAATCAAAAATTAATTAACAATTGTGAACAAAGACTGCACAAACTTTTCCAATTTTTTTTAAAAGAAATTCAATACATATGTTATCTTTAATTTCGATGTTTTAATGTACAAAACATTTACATTCATTTGAATGAGAGTAAATTAGAAAAGTGTAACAAAAATCTGTACAAGCATGCATATTTTGCTTAATTATCTAATTCAATTCATGTGTAAATTGCAGCTAATTCTTTTGTGAAAGATGTCGCATTTGATTGTACAACTACACAAACAGAATTTTTGTACTCAAAATTTTTATGACTGTTGGTGAAAGTAAATAATGATTGGCACTATTTGCTACAATTACATACATAACATGAAACAATATGCATTCGTACACTATTAACTAAATATGGATAGAGCTACAAACAGGCTTGCTTTCCTACCCTTCTCTGCCAACTGCACAAGAAATAGCCGCTTGTGTTCTTTGGGCTTTGTGATGTGAGGTGGAACATAAGGATACTGAGGCGGTTCAAAGTTTGGTCTCCACCAGTTTCCTATAGTGTCCTCGATGACCCAATCTTGTTTTACACCATCTTGCCTGCCAAGAGTCTGTAAGCAATGAACATTACAAACATATCCTGGCACTAGCTAATTAACAATCACTGAACATTGGGTGTCATTATTTCTGGAAAAACACACACCTTCCTCAGAAGTTTCATACAGAATTTGTTGCTTTCAATAACATGCATGTACACATTTGCTGATACAGCAAATGTCACAAAAATACTTGCATTATCTTAGTCGTGTTGTACCATCACCAAGTGATATTCACTAACATTATAGTACATAGATACTAGCATTATATCTAAATGCACTACTGTTTACAATAAAAAATTAAACATCATAGCATTTCCTGCAATCTCAAGTGTAGTAATTTCCATTTTCTTTTACAAGCATAATACATAATACTCTTGTGAAACAATATATTAACACATATACACAAGAAAAACATGCATCTACCTTCTAGCCTACTACAGCAAAAAGAAATAGCGAAAACACCAAGTTCAAATAAAAAGCTTAGTTGATTTACCAGCAAGGTGTAAAACGTAGGTGGAATGGATGAATTTTAGAGAATACAAAGGTTTAAAATATAATAGTGATATTCTCTGCCAATTGGTATCTTTCTGACAGATATTGCTAGTACAATGGTATTCAAAATATTTTCTTTAATTCCTAAAGAACGAATGCTTTCAAAGAGTCATTGAATGTGCAACATTCAGTCCCAGAATTATTACTGGCAAGTCACAAATTCTAAAAGTTAGCTTGAAAAATCCAAATCAAACATCTTCCTAAAATTTAAGAAAATTCATTACAAAATTTAGTTTCAATAACATTGGTTTTGAATTTGCAAATAATGCGGAAAACGAAGTTTCCTTCTGCCTGTTCTTTCAATGCCATAGAAAATAATACATAACCAAAATTATTTTTTTGGAGATTGCTACTGCCCAGGATATAGTAACCAATGATATTTCAACCACCATTCTTTGGCATTTCAGGAAAGTAAGGCCACTAATGCATTCCACTCTTTAAGAAACCATAAATGAATAGGTAAAATATTATCACTACATGCAAACCCCTAGTAAAGAAAACCTGGATTCCAAACAGGGTGGTGACAAAATTTGAAAAACAAATTTCTTCGACTTTTCCTGTTTTTTCAGACCTATCAACATCAATTTTCCCTGTATATTGAAATTAATTTAAAAAATAGGAAACGCTTCTTACTAAGGTGGTGATGATTCAACTCAATTGTGGTTTGTTTTTTAAATTGAGTTTTTGAATAATTTCTTAAATATTTCACACCAATTTTTTTTTTAAGTTGTGCCTTTTTTACGACCTGCAATTATTATTAATTATAAAATGCACAAAATTAAAAGAAGATTTTTTTCCCATCTTACTTCTAAGCCTTTTAAGTAATTGGCAACGCAAAAAGACTGAGTGGATGGGAGTGTCCATAGCTCACTGCAGCATAGTGAACAGAACTCCTGCAATTTGGAATGAACTAGGCTAATTACGTATTAAATTCTCTTTTATATTTTGCAATTATTTTAAGAGACTTACTTAATTACTTCAAAGAACTTCTTTGGTACTCTATCAGAGGCGAATCAAACATCATTTCCAAGGATTCTAATGAACCAAATTTTGAAAGATTGTCTCTGAATAGCATTTACAAACATTTGCCCTTTCCCATTCACCACTCAAATTACAACAATTTCTTCTTTTAATTACTTTGAAAATAATTTTGACATGGAAATGTAAAATTTCCTTACTTTTCCAGTTAGAAACAAATTCTCCGTATTTCTTAGGTCTGCCACCACCCTGTAATAGCACTACTCCTCATTCACTCACATTAATTTTATTCAATATTATTAACCATATTAAAATTCACAAAAATATCATTTTGACTATCATGAATCATTATCACATTAAGTTTTGCACAATAAGGGCATAAGCAATATCTCTTGTTTTATAGTTGACTTAAGATATTTTATTTGTCCCTTACAAATATCTTTTAATTTACATTATCTTACAACTACAGATTTATCAATCCGAGGAAATTCATTCTGATTACTATAAAGTAATCTTCAACTTGAGAACACAGCTCTCATTAACAACTTGCATGCTTTCCTGTGCATGCAACTTGTTAACTTAATTTTTTTTCTACGGCTAATAAGATGTCAGTGTTTCAATATGCAATCAAAAATACAGGAAAAGAAAACAGGTGATCATGAGAGTCAGTTTTAAAGCATATCAGTAAATAACCATAGTAATGTGCTAAAAACTCTAGGAAATGCTGTGATGTCATCTGTACAACACCTCATAGTATCAAATTAATGTCAGTAAAAATTTTAACAGAATAATTAATGTACTCTGTTCATTTTTATTTAAAATATTTGGGATTTCTATAAGAATTTGTATACTTAATCATAAGACCCAAACAACAACTGACTTCACTGGAAGTTCACATGTCTAAATTTGTTCAATCACAGAAATTTATTTTCTTAATGACAAATTTCTGAAACAAAATAAATATTTTTTCTATGACCATAACTAAAAGATAATACCATAAGGATGGTCAGTAACAATAATACAATGTATTTTAGACTTCTTTATGAAATTCCAACACACATTTAAAATGTTTTGCTCCATTACAGTTTTTTTTTTTTCAAAAATTCTATGCACAGACACAAATAAAGTAGAAAATTCATAACAAAGTATATTATCTTACAGCCACACAAATAGTAATTGCACATTTATCTTCCATTAGTACAATATAAAAAAGACCAGTTTTATTTCAATAGTTACAAAGAAAACAAGGCCACTTACAACAGAAGATACAAATGTACACTTCACAGGATAATTTAAAATAGTCATGAATGTAAAATACTGCACTGCTTTAGTGATAGCATATTAACACTGAAATTCTATATTGCAACTAAAATTCAAAGTGATGAAAAATCTAAAGAAGAAAATGTATATGTATTAAATGCTAGATGAATATCTTAGAAACATTGAGATTACACTTGCATGCCAGGGATTCAGAAGGAAACGGCTCACATAGGATTAGGAATAATTAAATACGTAATTACTAATGTGCAACAATTCTTTATAACAAGCACTTTGTTCAATATTGAGGAGAAGAGTGATGAAGCCACTCACAGGCAAATCCAACAAAACCATATTTTAGGAAAAACAATTAACACAGTCTGTCAACTCCAGTTTTTGATATTTTTTCTGAAGGTTTTAACCCAAACAAGAGGGATATTCCTACCTGCAAAATTTTCAGCAGAATGCATTTACATTTTAGAAATTTCACCCCTTCACTTTACTTTACTGATCCCAATCAACTTCCAGTTAAACAAGGCCAAGTTTCGGGACAACTTGCACTAAAATGGTTGAAGTATTACAGCGAAGCAGAGAAAGCAAAACAACCATAAACAAAATTTCACAATAGCGACTCTTACAAGCAATAATTCCAATACGAACACCTTTTCCATGACAAATGTAATATTAACACCATCTGTGTTTAAATATCATTCACTTTCTAGTGAATACAATGAAAAAAGTAAGAATGAACAGATACTGCAGACAAAATTACTAAAATCTCAAATATTCTGGCCACGTAATAATCATTAAACAGTAAATAATTAGTGGAACAAGTTCCTATAGCAGTAAAATGAAGCACTTATAAATCCGCAAGGCCACTGCTAAGACAAGAACAAGCACCAAAATAGTTCAGAAATGATCTACAAGTGCAAATACTATTAAAATACAAAATATTCTTAAGCATCATTAATTTTAAAAACAAAACAATGAATAGAAGTTAAATAACAATACATTATTCCAGTTTCAGTCTTACCACATGATTTTTAGATTTTGCACGAATACAGCAATGAAAAAATTTAAAATACAGAAAATGAAAATGTCTGAAGCACTTGAAAAACAAATTGTTGAAACTTTAGTAAGATCTATTTTAAAATTGAACTGCAGTAGCTCTTTATTTCATTATGATTGTAATTCATGAAGATAAACGAATTTATCAATATGCCAGTGCATCCAAAGAAGCCTTTCATTTGATCACTAAAATACATTATGAAAAGCAATAATTCTAATAACAAAAATAAACAGAACTGAAAAATTCAGATAAAATAACGTGAATTTCTGTAATGCAAGAACTGCTTAAAAAAGATACCCTAAAACATTAGAATGTATTCATGTGAAACTGACAATTATACCTCACATGATAAAATAGCACACGGTAACAATATTTCACACACGTTAAATTTGTTATTTAAATGTACTTCAATGAACAATACTTCTTACAATAAAACAACATTTCTGCAACATTAAGTCTACTACATGTCAGCATGACATCTCTCTGAAACATAAGAAAAATAATGTATACTAATATGCAATACAAAATCTAACATTTCCAGAAAGCAAACATACGTTTGTAGAAATTTTACAACAGTAAAACCCCTTCTACTTTATTCCCAAACATAAAATGAAATTTTAATACCCAATTTTTTAATTAAACTTCAAAAGTGTCCCAGAATATAAGATCAAGATAATTTTCAAATGAATTTTCGTATTTTTTTGCTGAAACCAACAATTAAAATTTGCAAGACTAAAAAAACTCCATTCAAATCAGCATGTTAATTTAAATCGAAAATTTACATTCCCCTTCTATTCAGTTCTGTCTAATTGAACCATTTTGTAAAAACCTTATCGATAAAGAAATGTTAGAAGTGATAAAGCAGAATTGTAATCTTAAAAATTTTAGGTTACAGTGGATAAATCTCTCTATTCATCAAACAATGAGTGAATAGTTAGATGAAATGTACCTAAACAAGGAATATTTAATTTTGAATGCATTACCTTTTTCATATGCACAGTATTTAGTATTGTAATGCTGCAAAAAATCTACGTTTTAAAAATTTGAGAACAAATAAATTTTTTAGAGGGAGGAGGGAGGGGGGTATTCCTCATACCGAAAGCATTTTTTTATATAAAAAAGAATATTGTTTGTCCCTGGACAACACTAGCCCCCTCAACCATTCACAGATTTTCTCCAAAATAGTTATTCCTCGATTGTTCTGGCCACACACAAGCCCTGTGAATGTGAATCTAGCTCTTTAATTTTTGTTCTTTTAATCATTTCTTGCATGAAATCCATTTCAAACTTTTCTCAAAAATTCCTCACATTATACATTTTTAAATCTCAAGTAAAGCAAAGTATGCTTATAAAAATGGTGCAGGTCGGATTTTCATCTACAGCATTGGATTTTCAAAAATTTTAAAATCGTTTGGACCCCTTTCAACTTTCTTATCAAAGATTTTCTTAATTTTATCAGTAGTATGAAATTAGATATTTAAGTAAGGTCTTGTACAATTTTTTCTAATTATGAATAGTTTTCATGTAATTTTCAGTGAAATTGTGAAATTAAAAAAAAATTATTCAACACGATTTCCTCAAAAAAAGCTGTTTAGCATTAAACTTTTTTACAACAATGCAAGTAAATTCAAAATATTTTCAGCACCCTCCTTTAACTACACTATTGAAGATGGGTTTCCTAGAGAAATCTATTTTTACTATAATTTCTTACATACTTTCCACAAAGTAGTTTTTACATAATCTTTAAATGAAGTGTGACAATTTTACTTCTTATCCATTAAAAACACAGCAACATTAACATATGAAGAGCTTGGGCAGAAATACAATTAGTCACACCAGCCACAAAAAGTCTACTATTTGTAAATGTTAATGTCTCTATTTTGGTCAAAGTGTGGCTGATCTTGGTACTGTCCCAAATCATATGAACAAGACATGAATAGTAACAATATAGGTCACATTTTGAAATAAAGATAATACTAACATTTACAAAAAGCAAGAGCCTTCAAGCTATTCTTGCACTTAAACACATAGAAGCTACAGTAGGACAGAGGAAAGAACCTTACTTCCATAAAACCAAGTGCAATTTCTATCCTCTAATGGACAAACATTTTTTCTTTCAAGGTTTTGTAAGAATAGAGCACAATGCTAGAAATTTCATTTCAACTTAAAAAACTGCAAGAAAGTATGCTGTTGAACCGGTTTCACTTAGTAACTCCAAGGCTTAGAAAGGATTAATTGGAACTCCACGATATTTGAAAATAAGATGAAGACTGTTCTTGATACATTAATACATGATACGTAAATGACAATTACAATTAAAGATTTAAAGAACTAATACTGAAGATGTAAGGAGCGAGAGGTGGGAGGGGAAAGTTTAGTGAAACGAAGACGGAGAGAGGAGGGCAGCAGCACAATCTAAGGTAGAAGGTAGCTTTGTGTGGCACCAATACATTGCTTATCTTTATTGAAGAGTTGCATCAAAGGGTTAAATCAAATGGAATTGCTACACAATCTGAATGGACAAACTCAACATTTCTGAATAACCCCAAAATATATCATATTATTTCAATCAATCCTATAACATTAGTAATATTTACTTCCTTTTGTTAACGCATATTCATTCACAAAACGACACAAAATTATCTTTACGTAACTATCTGGGATGCCTTTTTTAAGTGCATCATGAAAAATTCCAGCTTGTCAATATGAATTTTAATTTTGTTTCTCAGTCAAATTGTTATATATTATTCTGAAGATGAAAAACAAGAAACTTAGAGATGTTTAAAAAAAAATAATAATAATAATAATAATAATAATAAAATAAAAATAAAAAACACTCCAATGTTTAAATAAAACTTGTTTGATAAATTCATACCCAAATCTTTCACTGTATCGTGAAATGATCAAATAAATATGTAATGATGAATTCAATTAATGAAGTCTATAAATAATCTCCTCCACCCATCTCCCACAAAAGAAAACTATAATTACACAAATTATGCAAATAAATGTATAAATCCCTTTACTGCAAGGTTAACAACTTGATTTATTTACTAGTCTTGTTTTCCCAAATGTGTATGTTGATTTTTATTATTTCTTATAAACATCATGACAAATATATTTACTTCAATAAAATAGAAGAACTGAATAAATTTTTTAACAGTTTTATAGGGGATTTCACTGCACCTATAAAAGAAACATTGTCAAACACAAAGTAAGAGAATGTTGTTTTGTCGTTATTTTAAGGTAGTAAATTCAAGATTAAGCATGTTTTAAGTCTACTCGTTTCATTGTACTACTAGACACAATTTAAAAAAAATTAAAATGCAATCACATTTATTTGCAGAAATATTTCACACAATCATGCACCATGCAATAAATGAAATATTTAATTTATGAACAGAAATTACAAAAGAAAAAATCTTTCACTAAAAACAAGGAAAATAAATTTGAAAATTCAAGAAAAATTAATATAATGCTATGCCTGCACTTCATAAACTACAGAAGATTATCAAATGGTTTACTTATCACAATTAGACTAAGTGGATATGTCCATCAATTAATTGTATTACCCATCATTACATTTAATAAACAAAAACAAAAAATAATACAATATCCAAACAAAAACTTAAAATTGTAGCCAGTACTTTAACATATTACTTAAGGGCTTTGAAACTAAATGAATAGTATATAAGAAATCCAGAAGTAAACTGTAAGCCAAGTGTTCATTTATCATTGACTACAAAGTTCTATACTGGCAAACTAACATACAGCAATTTCCAATCTTCTACAGAATAGAAGAACACAATCAAAAAATATGGACATGTAAATAGTAAGACCAGACACTGACTCTTGGGTATCAAATACACCTAATGAAAATTCGGAATACCCACTTTCTATTTTCTTTCAAAATACCTTTGATCACAAGTTCATGTTCTTTAAGCCCAGCATTTATATCATTACTAACACAGGACAGGATTGCATCACACAGAACAAGAATATTGCATAGAATTAGAAGTAAACTAATTTTCTGTAGAACTCCAGAATATTTTAAATGAATGTCTCAAGAATATTTTTTTTTGAAGTTAGAATGCCTCTTTATTATTACAAACATTGCATTTCATGCCTCCATGTTGCATGCATACAAGATTTTAGAGTACATTTTTTGGCCACATGATTCTCATAGATCAACACTGAATACAAAAAATGAACAAGCAAGCAAATGTAATACATAATTATCCTATCTGAAGAGAGATGTTTTAACTTGGATAAAAAAGATGATGCACAATTTACAATCCTACAACCTTCATTATAAGCAATGTGTTGCAGGCAGACTTCCTCACATACAATTGCTAAACATAACAATTTTAACATTACTTATACATTATCTCATACAGTATTAACACTTCAAAGAGTAGCCATGATTTATTACAAGTAATTAATTTGTATCTGCAGAACAATATGCAGACTAAAATTAGAAACCAGAATGACTTGTCTGGACTAGGCTTATATTTTCTCATGAATGTATCACGAGAATAATGGTAATTAATATCTATTTTAATTTAATGTTTTATGAATGTAAATCTTATGAAGTTCTATGAAAGTATAATTACTAATTAAAGGATGTTAGCAAGTAATTTCATGGTCCTGCACACTAAAGAAATTATAATAATAAAGACTATTCACTGGGCATTTTATTTAATTTACATGAAATAATTGCACAGCAAGTGTATTACAAACCCTTAAAATAAGTGTCTTCAAAAAGGAATATTGGTAGCTCAGAACTGATATATTTTATTAATCAGTACACACCACATAAATATAGTAAAGACATTAGCAACTGCCTAACTTGTGAAATAATTTTTAAGACTTCAATTTTTAATTTCCTAAATGTGCTGTTAAACATATTTGATATTGAATTAATCACAGATAAAAGAATGGCCTATGTGTTTGGTGAATACTGAAATAAAAAATGGTGTGAGTAGAAAGAACTGTAGAACACATAGCAACATGCTAAACATGAATAGAATGATGACATTTCACACCTTCAATCATATTCCACCCTGTTCTATAGACAAAAAAAAGTATCCATTCACGTAACAAGTGCATGGTGCTGCAAAATGAGCAGAAACTGAAATTTAATAGGATTAATTATAAATTATTAAAGAGCTGTGGATCAAGAGGAATAAGGCAACAGTAAAGTTTCAGAATATTTGATTTGCAAAACTTAGTAATAGTAAAATACATATGAGCTAATATACAATCTAAAGCTACAAAATAACAACAATTAGTTCACATTTTAATTGTTTAAGTATTTCCTAGATCTCCTTTTAAGAATTATCTAAAGGGGAAAAAAAAGGAAGAAAAAAAAAGAGAGAGAGAGAGAGAGAGAGAGAGAGAGAGAGAGATAGAGAGAGAGAATGCTTTGTAATCTAATTTAAATTGAATAGAGCTGCTGAGTTATTATAATATAAACTGGCCATGACTGGCACAACAAATCATACATCACAAAATATTATTTTGCTGTAGCATTTCTGTTTCTATTGCTTTACATTGGATGCATTCTTTCCCTTTCCGTATGCACTTAAAATTATTGAAGTTAATAATGATTTTAAAAAATTGCAAGTTGAGAAAATAGAATGAAATTAAACATGCATCCCTTTATGTAAATTACAAGAGTAGCCTTGGTAGCATAAATAAAATTAATTCAGGAAATCAAATATCATTTCACTTAGAATTATGCCCAAAATCCTTTGTAAGAGGAAATAAAAGTAAATTTTCATTTTGCTTATCGAGTAAAGAAAAGAAAAAATTTGCATTCTACTCATCCATGAAAATACACATAATGGAAATATAAATACTTCCAGAAGTAAACAATCCAACTACAAAATAATAATTCAAAGGTGTTGAATTCCAACCCATTTGTCTTAACTGTCCTGTCTTTTAATCTTCCAATGCTACCACCATCAGTCCTGCAGACCCAGAGAGAAAATATTTTAAGGTTTTGAAGATTGATGAGTTTTTAGTCATCAGTCTTCAAAAGTTTTCAATAGCAAATTTTTTTTCAGGGAGGAATTGTCTTCTATCTAGTATTGGCATGATAGTTACTTTGTTTCTTATTAACTGAATGTTTTTTATATTATTATTATTATTGTTATTATTATTATTGTTGTTATTATTGTTGTTATTATTGTTGTTATTATTGTTGTTATTATTGTTATTATTATTATTATTATTATTATTATTATTATTATTATTATTATTGTTTTTACTTTCTCATCTTATTGGTACATTTGAATGAATTGCACAGATATACATAATCAGAGCACAATACATCTATTTTTTAAAAAGAATTTATAATACATTGTTTCCCATGAATTTCCGTACTATTCTTGTTGTTGAAATAACAACAGCCTTCTGCATGGGTTTGTACAGATCTTCATTCAAACCCAGTTGCTTAAGGCCCCCAATCAGACTCCTAGGGATGACTCCGGTGCTGGAAACAATTATCGGGATAATGTTGACTCTTTTCATATTCCACTGTTTCTCAACGGGTTCAACAAGATTTGCATATTTACTGATTTTTTCAGTGTATTTGCTTTGAATGTTGCCAGTATTTGGGACAGAAACATCAATAAGCATGACATGTTTCTCACACTTGTTAATCACAACCAAATCCGGTCTGTTGTGAATCACTGTCTGGTCCGTTAAGATAGTTCTATCCCAATACAAGCGCCACTCTTCGTTCTCCAGTACACTCATAGGTTGGTACTTAAAGTACGGTACCTTATCTTCAGTCAGAAGACGACATTTTTGAGCCAACGCTTGATGTAAAATTTTGGCCACCGAATCATGTCGCTGTTTATATTCGGTGCCCACCAAATGTGTACAACCCGAGGTAACATGTTGAATTGATTCCACTGTTGGACAACCATAACGACATAACTCATTCTTATTATTATTATTATTATTATTATTATTATTATTATTATTATTATTATTATTATTATTGCCTTTTTCTTTTGATCTCCACTGATGCCTAAGTTCTCAAATTCACCAAAGGCAACAGGGATTTGCATAAAGTGGAAATAAAACATGATTGTTTTGCTTTTATCTTTCCCTCAATTCAGGCTTAAGAATTTACGCACTGTATCAGCTCTTCCCAATAATGTAGCTTCCTGAATGGTTTGTAATGTTTCTCAGTATTAATTTCTTGGAGTCTCTTGACGTTCCTTGATGATTATTCCATTTGCTGACACCACACTGGAAACGCTTCCAATGTGTGCAATACTTACATCTCCTTCAATTCAACTGTCACTGGTTAGTATTTCCTCCTCTTTTCAGTCACAGTTGTGACAAGCCTTTCATCAGTAAGGACCACCATCAATTACATAGGTTGTTTTGGATATTTTAGCGAATAGAAAAATTTCTGGTCTATTTGCTTCCATTATTTGGTTAGTGACTATTACACAGGATTCAAGCTTGATCATTGCCGATTACTTGCTCTGGTTTGCACTTGTAATAAGGTTTCTTACTCTCTACAAGGTCATATCCTTTGGCAAGGGCCTGGTGAATTACTTGGCTATGCAGTTGTGCATTTCAAGGTATTTTGTTGGAGCCAATGCAGGGCATCCACAGTAAACATACTGGCTTAACTTGGTGATTTACATGGGTGACATCGACTATCAATTTGGTGATGCACAATGAATTTTTTGCATGCTATGATTTTAACTTGGTCTTGAAATTAGGAAAGGAATCCTTGAACCTCACCGAAGAGGCCCCCTGATCAAAGCCACTCCACTGAACATTTCTTATCAATGTTCTGCAAAGTTACGGCTGCAAACATCTACTTTCATATTATTTTCATTATCAGGCATGCATACTATAGTTTTGAACACCAAATACTCAAAATTTTTGCTTAGTTGCACCAGACATAACGGGGACATTTTTCCTCCTGATCACCGGTAGCTTTGTGAATCGACAAGTTAATTGACAGTACAAACGATGTAGCTTCTTGCTGTTGCCATAGCCATTTGTCTTTCACAAATGCAATACAAACTGCATTGCTGAAACTCTCGACAAGTTCAAATTCATTTTGTAAGTAATCTCTATTAGAGGCATTAGTTTTAGATCATCAATGTACAGTTGGAGCAATATACAAACATCTGAGTTTTTCTTTGCTAGATACCCATATCCTGATTGTCCAAGCATTCTGCTTAAGGGAGGCAGTGCTACACAAATCCATGGTGGGCTTAGCAGGTTCCCTTCTAAATTTGCAAATGAGTTTTCCATTGTGACATGCAAATCCTCAAGAAACCTATCAGTCTTCGATCTTATACAATGACACTTTGGAGCCATGAATGAGGCATCAAATCAAAGCCATTTTTGTAATCTATCCAGCCTATAGAAAAGATTGTGCTGGTGCTTTTGAACATGCTGCGTTATTACACTATCGATTACTAATAATCTTTGCCTCCTCTATTTCCTTGCAACAACCATTTTGCTCAGCAGCCAAAATGAGCTTATCAACTAAATGACTATATTATTGAAAAAATGATTGTGTGTATCTTGCATTGTGTTAAGTGATTTGCCATTCATTATAATAATAATAATAATAATAATAAATATTGCCTTCTTGACCCACTGTTTTGATTCTAGCTATTAAAATACCTAGTAATGTTCTGAGCGTTATTACTGCAGAGGCTTAAAGTTAAAAATCGAGATGGAGCTGAGATTTTTAATTTGGACGAGGCAGTATTAACACTAACATTTCGGGATATGTTCAGAATCTTATTGGTCACCATAAAATCTCATGATTTACACGCAAATTTACGACATTCCTGCGATAGTGAACAAATGAGTTCTGTTGCTGCAGCATGTTAGTACGATATTGTAGGGTGTTGCTTGCGATATATCTATTTAAACAATATTTGTATACCATAGTTCGAGAAAGATGGATGCAAATAATTCTTCTGAACCTAAAGATACCTAAAGAAATGACATTCAGTGAGCAAGTTGGCACTTTGACTTCCAGTGGCGGCACCTTCTCATCATCAGTAAATATATTTTACTGAAGAAGAGTTTTATTAGGTGGAATGCCAAGAAAATTAGATTAATTTATGTAATGCATATTTTATAATTGTTCTATTAATAATATTACAATTAAAAGTAATTAAACCAAAAACTAATAAGTTACTTTTATTCTGAATTGTTTGAATCTGATTTGTTTTGTACATCACAGTGTTTGTTTCTTTAAATATTTGACTTACGAAGGTTGTTTATTTACGTTGCTAAGGATGTTAAAACCCGTTGCTAAAGACGTTAAATTTCTTAACATACAGATGGTTACAAGGACACTTAACAAACCTGTACAGTTGCATGTTAACAGGAGTTAAAGATGCATGTAATTGATAAATCCATTAACACTCAGCATCCTCATGAGCAAGCACATTTCTGGTCAACCCGAATTTGCTTCTTTTGCAAAAATTTGCAAATTATATTTCAATAGACAAAGGCATTCTAAACAAAACTTATAAGCAAGTTTTTGCATCCCTGAATGCCAGATGTTGATTTAGTCTTGAGCATTGTGTGCTTCTGGTCAGAGTGTATTCATGACTTGCATCGGTTAAAAACGTCATCTAAAACCGCTTAGCTGTTAAATGCCTGAGGTTAGTTAGAAGGATAGGTTGGTGCAAAGCAAACGGTGGTTGGCACCGATGGGGCATGTGTAGTCAACATCTTACATTTTGTTACTTTTCTAGGAGGGGGGAAAAAAAGAGAGAAGCTTCTATAACCAGCTACTGTCACTTTGGAGTGCTCAAGTGGTATAATTTGGCAACATAAGAATGAATTAGCACTATAAGTTTCAAAAACATGCTATCAGAGAGCCTCAACATTGACTGCAATTATGGATGTAAAGACAATGAATGAACAAGTTATATGCACAAAATTAGCCATAGTCATCAAAAAGTTTCAGACACCTAGAAGTTTTAAAAGTATGATGACTCTTCCAACCAAAAACATAGCAAACCAACAGGCTTGGATGACTGGAAGAATTTCACCAGAAATTTGACAGGCAGATGGGAACCAAGAATCAGAAAATTCTTCTGTTCAATGACCTGTGGGGTGAGAAATGTGAAGGTAATACTTTTGCCAATGAACTGCGCAAGTCAATTACAATCGCTGGATATGGGCATCATCCATGCCTTTGAGTGCTACTATAAAGAGCAGCTAGTAGCAACAATAGGGATGCTTAAAAATGTTTCTTGATTGAAGTTGAACATCCTTCAAGCACCATTTTGTCACAATCTTGGAAATGAGTATCAACCATGACCATACAAAATTGTTTCAGAAAATGTGGCTTTCCAAGTGCTAATGAAATGGGAAACATTTATCTTCAATTTTAACATAAAAAGAAAATGAGGGCTGGCAATCTTTAAAAGTAAGTAGTAGACTTCCAAGGTTATGCAACTATAAACAATGATATTTCAACATGCAAAGTCCAGTAAGTGGGCCAGGAAGCCTGAAGATCAAGTACAATATCTACTTCCAAAAAGAAAAAGTCTGATGACTAAGAACAAGAAGCAGGTGAGATTACAATCATCAAACTCTTATATGACTTGATGCTGCACAAAGCATCTTCAACAATTCAATGTGGAAGAGAAAATGTATTCAATGCAATGTGATGCAATAACTTTGAAAACAAACTACAATCTACAACATGAATACTAAAAGTTAACATCAATTTTGGACTATGTGAAGAAATTACTCTGTGCTACAGTTGTGTGCTATTAGAATCATTTTTATGGGGGACATTTATTTTCAATTGCAGGCTTCATGAATTCTCTGCTTAGAGCAATAACTTTTTTTCTTTCTCCCTATCCTATGTTGCTAATATATTCTGTAATATTTATGACATAACATTTTAGAACTAAATAGTGTTTTGGAACAAAATCAGTGCAAAAATTTAATTTCCTCAATTTGACACTAGTTTCAACCAGTCCCTAAATGTGGAGTATAAAAAGAGGTTTCTCTGTAATGTTGTGCCAACATTTCATGAATTTTCCAAAATAGTAGTGATAAAAACACCACAAAACGCACAGCAAAATTGAAAGTCACATTATACATGCATCCATAAAATAAGGATAAATGTAACCATTAACGAACCATGTCTGACAAGTGAGCTAAAAAGAAATTGGATATGACCAATATTCAAGCATGATTTACCCAGCAGTAAATTTTCCACACAATTAAAGGGATCATTAAAGGACATAAATTTTTTTTAGTATTGTGGGCCTAACACTAGTGAACTGTCTTGACAATCATTAAGTAAACATAACACAATGACCCCCTTACTGAGTAGTACAGGATGATTTTACAAACCGTGTTCTTTTATTAGGAAAAGAAAGTTGAAACACACTTGCAAATACATTATCCAATTTTAAGAGGTTCTTTTATTAACTTTCGTTTGCAGAACACCATCCAACAGCATATAAAAAAATCAAAATTTTAGACAAAAAGAAAGGAGAAGAGAAAAAAAAAAAGGAAAGAAAGAAACAACATAACTTTTTTCCAATTTTCAGGTACTTCCTTCCAGTATCTTGGGTAACAACAAAATTTAATCAACCTCATTGCATTCATATATTCTTGGTTGGTACAATCCAAGTTACTTTACTAGCTTTTGATTTGAAATCTAATTCATGTTTCCTGATAGTGAAAGAAAAACAGTATTTAACACTTGAACATAATTTGAGGTATTATGAACAATGATTAATTTATACAAGTACCACCTGAAGCACATTTAGCACTCCTGTTATGAATGTTGTGAATCAGATTCATGCATCCAAAGCCACATCATTTAAAGCCACACAAAAATTTGGTTTCTTTAATTTAGATTTCATTCAGGTTTGGGAAACTGTGCCTCTTAGGCCATTTACTTCTAGTCTTAGCAACAAAGCTACTTAGAAGAGAACAATAACACCTAATTTTCTCTAAGGAAGAAGTCCAGATGGGGCAGAGAAGATGTCTCAATTAAACATCAGTCTAGATAAACCAGGCATGCCTACTCTGCTGGCCTTGGTTTTTTAAAGGCAAGATAATGATCACAACACAGATACAATATTTGATAATTTAGTACCAAGAATTTTGTGTTTCACACTATGATCATTAGCATAATAAAAATCCCTGACCAACTTCTAGTTTGAATTCTGTGCAATGCCTTCACATTATACAATGCCAAAACTGAAGAATATTTGCGGTGATATTGTGATTGATTGTGATAGAGTGATATTGGCAGATTATTTTGACGATCCAAGGACTATTTCGTGGTGATCCACACAATACAAACAGCAAGAGGGCTTTTTCTCTTTATAACAATTGCATAATAACACTTGTGTAGTCAAAATTTATTTGTCTCATAGCATAGTCTATCCGGATGCTCCAAGAATTGAAATATAATTTTCTTCAAAACAACAAGTGTTATTTACAACTCACCTCTGTCAGTAGCCTTTTCAGACCATCTACTTCATCTTCCCCAGGATTCAATTCACCACCAGGTCTGCAGTTAAAAATTAAAATAATTTTACTAAATTCAAAACAATTATATTAAATGGAGCACTTTAAGGAGTGTACATCATAATTAGAATACAAAAACCTAATTAATTTACACTTTGACCATTAATTTGGAAATTGAACCGAAATTATCATATAAGAAATAGCTCCTCTAATGAAATTGTACTATAAAGAAGACCTTACAATTTCCACATCTGTAAAAAATTGTATCTTTTCATGAATTACATCATCACTTCACTGCTAATAAGATATTTCAAGAATATCTTCAGCTATCTTTTCAAATACAATTCATTAAATTCACATTCAATATTGGAAATAATAGTGAAGATGCCCTTTAAAATATAATAAAATGTAACTAAAATAATATATACTAATAATTATAAAACCTTACGACAAAACTTGAAATATAAAATTAAAATAATATTTTGCTCTTAGTTGAACAAATAGAACAAATTCATAATTACAATTTGAAGAATGTTGTTCCCAACTGCAGGAGTAAGACATGAGGTAGTCCATGTTCATGAACTAATAAAACGCCTTCAACACTTCTCCGCATGCCAATTTTCTCAAATTCATCTCTCATTCGCTGAAATCGAGCCGGAACAGAAGGATCTTTCTCAAACAACGGTTCTTTAGTTCCAAATGTGTAATTTGTCAGAGGGTATCTGAAAACATAACATAACATAACATTGCACTCTCCATATACATTATGAATCAATTAAATAAACCCACCCCCATTTTAAAATTAACCAGTTAAAACAGATTCAAGAAGACAATGAAATGAACAGCCATTGATAAAATTCCTGCTAAAGCTCAAATGCAATGCAACCAAATTTCAGAGCCCAAAACAATATACAAATTTAATTATGAAATGTGAATTCTGAAAAGTGGCAATATAAAAATAATTTATTCTGAAGGTGATTTCAACACAATTCTCGGTCAATGGCACAAAACTTGCATTAAATAAATAAATAAAAAACAACAACCAACCACACAAACAAAAACAGTCAGATTTCTTAAATTGAAGACTAATTTTCTGAGAGTTTAAATTATATTATCGATTCTTAAGACTAACATCATCCCCTTTTCAGATTTGAATGAGGAATTATATAAAATTATTTTTAAATGACAAAATTTAATATTTTTATTAATATTGCCACTGCCTTACTCGAAATATGAATTAAATTAGTACTCATTTGCATTAGTCATTCCACTTTAAACTAAAAGAGATGTAATAAATTAAACATTTAAGAGTTACAACCTCGCTAACAAGGAGGAAACACACTTCACCTATACCGAAATTAAATGTACTTTCAAGGGACAAAGCTGCCCGACCCACCAATTTGAAGAAGTACATGGTTTATATTACAATTTATTAACTTACAAATGGCCTGCGACTAATTTAATTATCAATATCATGTTTTATTTACACGGCAGCTAATAGGCACAATTTAAAATTTCACAAACTTTAACAAAGCAATATTTAAGTTCTATTGCAAAAAGTCAATACATTAATTACAGTAAAACTTCACTTATTTAAAACTAGCTGACCCGGCGAACTCTGTTCCGCCTTAACAGTCAGTCCCATCTTTTTTTCGCGTCGCACTCACTGTGAGAAACTGTACTATCCTTGTTGCACTCGTGATAATAAAGCTATTGCAGATTTGTGTTTTTCTCTCAAACAAAGAAGAATTTCAAAAAAACGCTCTGATAATAGTGTAACTAACACGACTTTGTTTTATATATATAGATAACGGCGAACGAAAGGCGGCTATCATTATCGCCTTCTGTTATCAGTGCGGCGTTACAACAATGGGTTACCAGAGGCAACAATGACCGCTAACATGTGAAATCACGCGAAAACGTGCATTCTCACACAGGAACGCTGTCGAAATGGATAAACAGTATCCTATGTCCGTCTCCTGGCCCTAAGCTTCCTGCTCACCAACTTTCAGTCAAATCGGTACAGCCGTTCTTGAGTTATAAATAGTGTAACTAACACGACTTTCTTTTATATATATAGATTATCCAAAACAATTTTTCTCATCACCACTACGAACAGTAAAGGTTCTTTTTTCACTACCATGAAAATTCTTTCAGCGCAAGTTATTTAATAAAAGGATCAATGTGAAAACAAATAGTTCCTATGAAATTTAATTTATCCTTAAGCAGAAAGGTGATTTCGTTTACTTCACATTTTTAATTAGGTAACAGTACTTAAAAAGGGAAGGGAAAAAATTTTTTTTTAATAATTGCTTGAACTAATACAAGCTTTCTCAATTCAGTATTACAATGGATCTTAAAAATAGCAATGATATAGCTTCGATGTCCCCATACTTTCTAATCTTAGTTAGACCCTAATATAATAAATTTTTCCCTCGAATACCATTCAAGGTCTTTCATTACTAGTTTTGTTAATTTTTAACGTTCAGCATTAATAACGTATTTGTCAAAATGTATAGCTTCATAATCAAAGTAGGTTACATAATGAAATAAAGAACCTAAAAAATAAAGAAACAAAGAACATTAAAACATCCGGGTTACATCCAAGTTCAGACAGAATATAGCACAATAGTTCTCTCATCTACCACTAACTCTCAAGTAGCTGCGCTTGAGCAGAATTGCTACCACTGAAATATTTTTCTGGGTATGTTCAGTAATAGCCCTTCCTGGAAGTCATGGCCTATGGTTTTTCAACGGTGACATTCCAAGAAAAAGATAAAATTGTTACTAATTCCAATACCTGCATCAGTTGCCAGGTCTGCAAAACTGTGAAGTTGGAGCAGATTGTGACCACACAGACAGTCATGTAAGTAATTTGTGTTGCTGTGCAGATCACCTTCAATACTACTAGAAATTATGTCTCAGAACAAGTTAATTATAGAGAAGAGAGGTTATTATTCTTAACACATTTTGTATATCTAATTTTGTCAATGTTATGAATTCCCAGTTTGCCAAGAAATTTGTGTAAATATAAATATTGTAAAATCATATATGAAATAATTATGTTCATAAGGAAACAATTTGTAAAGAAAAATGCTTTAGAATAAGATTATTCCCACGAAAATTTAGCTGATAGCAAATTTGCACCACACTGCTCCATGTATAACTTTTAAAGGCACAGCCTTTCCAGAATTTCACACCTCCACAATTCAATGACTGTAAAATTAGTTTTAAATATTTTTTGACAAAAATTAAAATTCTATGATATGCAAGAGACGTATAACAACTAAGGAAGAGCCGAGTAACACAAAAGAAAATGTTAAATTAATATTCAATCAATGCTTTGACAATTCAATGAATAAGTTTTAATAATTCTAATACAGAAGAATTTTCATCACGCACAATTTAGGATTCAGTATATTTCAGCATCCCAGTACTTAAGAGGTGGTTTAAAAAAGTACTTCATACTCTTCCACTCATCATTTCTTTCTAAATATCACAATTAATACATACAAATCATACTCAAATCACCTTCTAGAGGTGTCTAACACAGATACTCCCTCAGATAAATCATAAAATCACATAATCACATATAGTGTAAAAAATTTTTTTACAACTTCTTGTTTTCATTAAATAATTATATATATAT
>BLKR01015497.1:0-67817 GCA_011170035.1 Teleogryllus occipitalis
ATAAAACTGAGTTTATCGAGGCAGCTCTACAGAGCGATCTAAATCAAACGGACGTTCTTTGCTTTACAGAACATCTGGTTATCTCCTAATGAACTTAGCATTTTCCAAATTCTAAACTTTTACCTCGTAGGCTTTTATTGCAGAGAGAGAGAATCCCTTAAAGGTCCTACGTATGGGGGTTCCTGTATTTACGTTAGAAATAATATTGATTCTATCCCCTTGGCGGAATTAAATGTGTATTCCATTGAAAATATTTTCGAAATTTCTGTTGTACATCTTACTTCACTAAAAGTGATAATACTTTGCATTTACAGACCTCCAACAAAGAGAACTGCAGATTATATATTGTTCTTAGAAAACCTGGAGATAACACTTAACAAAGTCAGCAATCGCTCTTTTGAATCCATTGTTGTATGCGGAGATTTTAACATTGATTTTCTGGTCGAATCTTGCGAGAAAGAAAAGTTTCTCAATTTAATTAATTCCTTCAATTTAGACATTACAATTAATATACCTACACGGATCACACAACATTCGATGAAGGCAATTGATCAAATTATAATTAACAAAACTACTACTCGATATGAAGTTGAAACCAAAGATTTAGGTTACAGTGACCACGTGCACAAATTCTTACCATTATAAGAAATGCGATCACTGACACAATAAATAATACACGTATGACTAGATTGTTTACAAAAAGTAAAATTAAATTATTCATTGATTACTTGATGCAGGAGTCATGGGAAGCGGTTTATAATACTGTTGATACAAACGACAAATATAATTCTTTTTTTTCAACTCTTTCAAATTCATTTTAACACTTGCTTTCCTCTTCAAAAACGAAAATTAAATATTTCACGGAAAAGCAATTCTTGGATAACACAAGGGATTAGGACATCTTGTAAAAACAAGCTAATTCTTTCTTTCATTTCTAAACGTCATGACGTATCTCAAGATTTCCTTATCTACTTTAAAAAAATACAAAACATTGTTACGAAAAGTCATAAGGCAGGCTAAAATCATGAAAAACGATCAGGATATTTTGAACTCAAATAATAAAACAAAAGCAATGTGGAATATAATAAAAAATACTACCAAATCAACTAGAAAACCCGTAGAGAATGTTGTTTTAAAATATAACGATATAAATGTAAACTATCCGGCAACAGTGGCTAGTCTCTTTAACTAATACTTTTCGAGAATTGCTGCCGATCTCACTAAGGGTCTTCAGCCACAAAATTCAAAAACAGACAGTTCACCCAAAATTTTAGACACAATGTTCGTTTCCGAAACTTCTTCCTATGAAATTCTCAAAATAATCGGTGAACTAAAAAATAAATATTCGTCCGGTTTAGATGAATTCCCAGATTCTTTGTTAAAGACTTGTGCGTATGCCATTATACACCCGTTAACTCACATATTTAATGTATCTTTATGCACTGGAACGTTTCCAGATATTTTCAAAACAGCTAAAATTAAGCCGCTCTTCAAAAAAGGCAACGAAAATGAAATTCAAAATTATCGGCCCATTTCTCTTCTATCAGTTTTTTCAAAAATATTAGAGAGACTTTTTTACGTACGAATGGAAACCTTTCTCAGTAAACACGACGCGCTTTCAGATTGCCAACATGGATTTAGAAAATCAAAATCAACGGAAATAGCTATATTTTCTTTTCTTAAAGATGTCGCCTCATCATTAGATCAAAACGAGGCACCTATTGGATTATTTTTAGATCTCCCAAAAGCTTGTTCGTACCTTAAACAACGATCTCAAAAAGTTGAAATACCTTACTGGAATGATGGAACATTACGTACGCACCTTTCCGACTCTTTGCCCGTTGCATGTGGAGTTCCTCAAGGATCTATTTTAGGCTCTATTCTGTTCCTACTTTACGTAAACGATATGCCCTCGACGATTCGAAACGGAAGAACGGTTCTCTTTGCGGATGATACGAACATCCTTTGCAATAAAGAAACCGTAAATAGTACAATATCAGATGTTTCAAATTGGTTCCGAAATAACAAATTAATAGTAAACGAAAAGAAAACGGTTTTAATGCAGTTTTCCATTTCAAATAAACAATTCTGTGCACCATTGAAAATGAACAGTGTACCATTGTCTGATGTGAAGGCAACAAAATTTTTAGGTCTCTCAATTCAGTCAAACCTTAAATGGAACGTCCATTTAAATGAATTGAACACAAAATTAAGTTCATTATGCTTCGCGTTCAGAATTCTTACAAATTCAGTCAGCCTTCATACTGCTCGTTGTGTATACTTCGCGAATGTTCATTCCCGCCTGAGATATGGCATAATATTCTGGGGAAATACATCTTATAGCTCCCACACTTTTAGATTACAAAAACGAATTGTACGAATAATAACCAAATCCCACCCACGTGATTCATGTAAGCCTCTCTTCATTAATCTAGGAATTCTACCATTACCGTGTCTTTTTATTTACGAATCAGTGGTTTTTGTAAAAATGACTTGCTTAAGGGCGGGAATATATTTTCAGAAAATGCCGAAGTCTATTACTATAACACTCGACGTAGAAATCATATTCATCAGGTGACAGTATCAACAGCTCATTACAAAAAAATTCACATACAATACATGTACATTATTTTACAACACTTTGCCAGATGACATTAAACGATTAAATTCAATAGAAAAGTTTAAATCCCAAGTGAAATCGTTTCTGCTGCATAACTGTTTCTATACAATTAGAGACTATACTGAGCATCACAAGAAAAGTAACATTAATTTTAACAATGATACATAATGCATTAATTACCATTTGGACTGTATAAGTGAGTATAAACAACCTGTAACAACTATTGTACTACAGCTTCCGGGTCAATGACCCCCATCTCGATCAGGTTTTCGTCCAGTTTCCCTGATCCATTGAGCAAATGCTGAGATGGCCCCTTGTTTTGCTTCTGGACATAAATGTAACTTCATTTTCTGTGCACGTCTTCTAGAATTCAGTGGGAAATACAATTATTCAAATTATCGTTTCCACGTTGTCGCGGCAGGAAGTAATAAGAGCCAAATTTATTGCTTATTTATCCTTGAAAATAGATTTTATTACATGGGAGTTTTTTTGTTGTTTTTTTTTCTCCCTTTCAAAATTCAAAATTTAAGTAGTATATGACTAAGTGTAGGGATCACAGAATTTTGAAAATGTGCACACAATTCACTTTTCCCCATAGCACGTCATACGCAGTTTTTAACTGTTTTTTTGACGTAAAATAAATAAATAAATTCATCTAACTTGCTTTGCTTACGCTTTTCATCGTGTTGCAGAAACTGTGAGATTTCAATTCCCATATATCGATCAGTTGATATCAACTGTCAAGAAAGTATTCTTTAAGGCTCCAAGTCGTGTAGATATTTTTAAGACAAATTACCCTTACCTACCTCTACCTCCCAAACCAGTCATCACAAGGTGGGGTACTTGGTTGAAGCAGATGAGTATTATTCCAACTACTTTGATCAAATAAAAGATGTTCTAAGTTACCTGATGATTGCTGATGTTGAGCGATCGTTCATTTAAAGCGATTTTGAGGCCAAATAAACGTTCGTTTGAGAACTTGAAAAAGGTGGTTGTTTGCAATTGCAACAACTTTACAAGTGATCAATAGTGTGATGAACCCGACCTGCCACATACGGCAACCCACGCAAGTGAGCAATGCGCGTCGCGCACGGTCTGGATACCACGCAAAGAGGGGGGAAAACACCGTCACACCGAAGTGTGTCCCGGGAGGCGATCCTACCCTAGTCGTAAAACTGGGAATAGGACGACAGGCGCGTGTTCGCGCGTCTTGCGCTGAGCCGTGTCGAATCAGGGGCTGTCCTAATTGGCGTGACAGAGGGGGAAGTTTGGGTCCGGCGACAAGCCATGGCCTCATTGCAATAGACTGCTGCAATTTTTTTCAACTTACTAACGTTTCTCTTTTAACCAAATATCGTTGGCTCACAAGTGAAAAGCATTAAGTCAAGATTTTCTAGTTTTACGTTATTTGATTATTGTGTTCTAGATTGTATTATAACTGAGAGAAAGTCGTATTTTTGTTTCAATACCTATATTTTTTCTAATTTTGTGAAATGTACATTAAGTGCATCGCGTTATTTGCTTAAGGAATGAGGTTCTTCAAAATTAAGCCCTTGAATTAAGGTTTGTCGCTTGTAACAATTTATATAATTTATCTTTTTTTGCTATAAACATATTTTCCACATTAAACTTTTATTTATTTTTACACTTACACGTTACATTACACTATTTCGCATATTTTCCTTTTTTAATTGCATATATTTCCAAATGTATTTACATATATATGTGCATACTTCTCTGTTTTTATTGCATATAAATCACAGCCCTGTTTATCACATTTGCGTATACAGCCAAAAATCTTTATTTTCACTTCGTGTAACAGGGGCCCTACAAGTGTTCAAAATGGAATCCTCTTGCGTGAACGTAAGATAGGCATCTGCACCGCACGGCCTCCATGGCGCAAGTGTCTACTGCGCAAATGCTGTACGCGCTGGAAATGTAAAAGCCGCAATATCTCCGCATGAATTGCTCGCCATACGACGGACTGTCCTCGACGCGTTGACCTCGCGCAATATTCGCCGTGTGTTCACCTCCAGGGCTTCTCGGATAGTATTAGCAATTGAGTTTTCCAGAGAAGTGGCGAGCCCTAACGCGAGGTGAAGCCCCTCGCTCACTTGCGGTAGCCCATGTTACATGAGCACAAGCGCATAGTCCAATGTTTAACGTTAATTACTTACAAAACTAAACGGTGAAGAGTATCCAATTTTTACCAATGCAGTCTGTACGTTACATGTGGGATAAGATACCGGCGTATTATCAACGAGGACTATAGTAAATTACATCCTCTAACAAGTTGTGTTGTCGGAATCCATGTTTTGTGGGACATTGACATCGGAAAATGGTTTAACGGTAAAACGTTTTTGTGGTCAACACTATTACCTAAACAGTTCTGCTGATTTTCTCTAATAGTGATATTCCTCTATCGATTTAAAGGAACTCGAGGTTATTTGAATTTGAAACTGATATTTTGATTTTGGGGGATACTTTACACAAAGCCTGAAAAACATACTTTAAATTTCCTCAAAAATGATTTCTGGAAAAATTCCTATCTTTGGAAAATTTCAAAAGTTCAAATTTTCTCCGGCATCTTTCTACCACTACAGTATTGAATATAGAAATCGAAAGATCGGAGAATCGAAAAATCGATTGATGGCAAAACGTATCTCCCCGCAGGGTAAAAATCGATTGACGGCAAACCGCCTACCTGCCTGCTCGCAGGGTGTGTGTGTACAGGCGCGGCTCGTCATTAAAGACTGTAAGGCGGAGCCTCTCCTAGAGAAATCACCTCCGAAAAGAAATTTAAATATATATTTACACATGTATTTATTTATTAATAATGGATTTCTGAGTTATATTATATAACATCAAAATTTTTCTTTGTCAGTTCGTTAACGACCGTCCGTAACGCATTGAAACTGTTGAGAGGGAAGAGAAAAGCGTTAGGCTCCCACTTCATTCCGCCATAAGGCCTGTGTAAAACGAGGAAACGTGACGTCATGCATTCACTGCACAGGCTTACCGGTGGACGAAGGCTGCGGCCTGGCGGACTTCAAGGGATGGGCCTAGGGTCTCAAAAAGGGTGTGCTCACCAGACTGCATTACTAAGCAGCTCAGCGAGTAGTATTGCGCATGAACTAGTTTTCCCAATATGCGTTAGGAGCGCTACTCCCTTAAGCCTTTATCGAAAGCGCGAAGTCTACAGGACTGTAGTTGCGACTATGTGTGTATATGCCGCGACTATGTGTGTATGTGTCGTAGAGTGTGTTAGCTCGCAGGGTAGGCACATGTCCAGCGGTTCATGGACCGACGCTGGGCAGTGTCGAAGGAGCCTAGAGAGCCATGCCGAGTTAAAGCGTTCGGGCGCCTCCGGAATACCAGTTGCCGGTAGCTTAACCGCAAAGGGTAGGATAGAGAACACACATAAGAAACAAAAGACAACCCAAGCCCACTCAAGTTGCGAGCAAGCTGAAACGACACTGACTGACGAGCAGGAGGAGACCGAGGACGCGTAGTACGAACGAGGGTACAGCCTCCAACTGCACAATTATGAGACAAAGATAACAGACAATCTGAGACAAAGACGCTACTGCCGTAACGTTTGAGATTCAAACACTTTGAGACCGTATGAACCGCTTCGGCGGACAAGACGTGCAAGCGAGCAATCGCAAGAGATCCGGCGGGCTGCGGCGGGGGTCTTCGGAGGGAGCCCTCCGTTGCGACAGGAGCGGGATGCAGACAAATTGAGACATGTACACAATCGACCAAAATAAGTGGGTAATCGCCCACATGGACCTATCCGACCGAGGGTGGGGTCTGCTGCGACCATGGCGACGGCCAGGGCACACGCTGTGGGTCTAGGCGGAATATTGCCCGTGGTACTACTCAATCTGAAGGGGTAGGATAAGACCTTCATGATATAGGTGCCCACTCGGAGCAAGTAGAACCGTTGCAGGCAGCCGTAGCGGATATAAGCAATCCCCCCAGTGGGAGGAGGAAGGCTTCCACATGGGAGCGGGTTCGGAGGATCGGAACATAACCTATCACGTTTAGCTCGATTCCTGTTCTCAGCACAGCCACATCGAAAGTTGTGGAAGGCGAGGTTAGGTGGGCGTGCCTGCTGAACGCGAGGCGCCTGCCAGCCCTTGGTGGAAATGAACAACAACCCGACCCAGTTTACGGTGTATCCGAGTAGCAGGGACCGTCCGGCCAGCAGCATTAAGCTCCCCGTCAGAGGGTCTTCAGGTAAGCAGGGTTGTCCTGTCGCCTCTTAGGGAGAGAGCCAATGGAAAACCTCGTGAGAGCTCTTAGGCGGGCATGATTGGAAACAATGCCAGGACTACCCTAGTTTCCCCGTTCGACAGCTACGGCGGAACGAATGACAACTAGTAGGCTGGGGCCTCGTCAGTCCAAGTTGTCATCGGCGCAGCCAGTCGGAAAGAGCTTCGGTACGGTTAGGCGGACCGCACGCGGATTCACCGACTAATATATGCTTTAGTTTTGCCTCTCAATTGCTCCCAATAATTGAATTCATCCATACTTTTCTATAAAAAATAGGCAGAAATTAATTTATCTAACAAAACGTTTGTGTGAGCAAATAAATAAATCTGGGAGTTCTTGGTTTCTATTATTCAGCTCTCCTACACAAATTGGAAAAATGGAAAGTAATTTATGATTTTGTAAACTCAGTAAAAGTTTTTCTTCAATATGGGATGAATTTCTGTGTAGTGGTATGTAATTTTGGAATGATCATTTACATATTAAGACTAATCGGTAAAAATGTTTTGCATATCAATTGCTCCCAATGAATGAGTTCATTCATATATTTCTAAAAAAATTAGCGAAAATTAATTGGTCTAAAAATATCTGGGAGTCTTTGGTTTCTATTATTCATATTTCAGGATCCATAATCTCTCACTTGAGATAAAATAATGATACTAATATTGTTTTGTTATGTGGCTCAGTGCATTGTCAATTTATTATTTACATATAATGTAATGTTGGTGGATCATTAGTTTTCTATTGTATCAGTCGTATGATGAATTGATTTACCTGAACAAATAAGTTTTATACTACGTGTTACTAGCACACAGGACATTAAACATATATATTTTTGTCATCTTTAGAATTATCAAAACTGGTAATTATGTTTCAGAATAGATAGAAGTATTTTCATTTATTTTTATGATTATGAATCATCAATTACGTTATGACATCTATAACTATTACTCCGGATCTACCTACTACCGTACCCGTGCATGAACTTCCGCATGTTATACTCAGCTTAAAACAGTAAGTGCCTTCAAGGTCACGAGTTGACAGATCAATTTCAAAACTTTTTTTATGAATACAATAGAAGAAAAAATATAAAAATAGGATAAGTTTTACAACGTGACAGTTTTGATAGTGTTGGAATATATAAAACTCCACAAAAATTGTATATGTGAGTACAAGTATTTTATTTTGTAGTTTAGATTTGTTTATTGCTTTTAGTTATAAAGTGAATGTTTAGAAGCTGGAACTTCAAATAAGAAAAATGTAATTATTTGTGGAAAAGCGAGCGAGGTAATCTGGAAATTTCCAAATGGGGGTCAAGAGAAGACAGCTATCGTGGCGTGGCCGGGCAGAGCATGGCAGGGAGTAGGGCGGAGAAGGGATACAATGGAAGAGATAGAGGTAGGACATGAAAAGATTGAATTCCTCTTCCTGTATAATAATTTACTGTAATAAATGCCCGAGCAACGCCGGGTACTTCAGCTAGTTCTCGATATAGCCGAGTCGGGCCTTCGGGCACATGGTTAGCTGGACCTCTGCCGGGCGAATTGCAGATGGGGGGGGGGATCTGCCCCTGGTGCTAAACGAATACAAACGCTCGACCCAGTATTCCGGTGTTCCCGCGTGGATTTGAACTTGTTTGCGCGAGGGTAGGCACACGCCTAGCTGTTCGTCTGACTCTGGGCGTTGCCGAGGGCAGGAGAGTCGAGAGGAGAGCGGAACTGACGCGATCGCGCGACCCCGAGCGTCCGGCCAACCCTTTGCCGGTAGCTGAAAATCAAAGGGTGGGATGAACATCAACACACGGCACACTCACTTAAGTTGAGGACCGGCATCAGCGGACTAACAGGCGGAGGCCAATACCACGCGGAGTACGATTAAAGATAGACTCTGTCCGAAGATTAAGTTAGTTCTTAAGCGACACTCAACATACGTACTGTTAGTTATAACTAGGTTTAAAACTAAAGAATGTGGGACGACGTTACCGCCGGATTGGATTTACTGCACACGTTGAGGCTAATAAATATCACTGGACCAAGATTACCGCGTCAGCTGAAGGGACAAAGGCAGGCAACCGCACGACCGAGGACGAGGTCTGAGCCCGGTTGCTGCTGAAACTGCGCTGGCGACTTTCGGCGTGGATGTGGCTTTGCCGCAACTGTGTTGGTGACTGCGTGGATGGCGGAGACGGCAGCTGTGGTTGCGGTTCTGGCCTAGGGTCTAGGCGGGGATGAAATCCTGTACGGGCCTTGTTCAAACAAAACCGAGTGGAGGACTTCGGTCGAGACGAAGGTGAGCGGCCCGCCCGGCACTTCGCTTCGGTGTACTCGCATCGGGCGACCTATGTGGCGCACCTTCGACAGAGGTTGGGGTAGGAGTTGGACTGCCTCGGCAAACCTTCACCACTCTACAGCCCAATCAGGAAACTGTCATCCGGTTCTCGACGTCACTCCCGTCGATAACAATCGATCCATGCAGCGAGGAGACGGGAAGGGGGCTCCAAGCCGCTCAAACCGTAGCTGTTTGGCTAACGCCCACCCGGGCCCCAGTTTCTTGACGGAACTTTCGTCGTGTCCGGTGGGTGCAGTGATGAAACAGTGTTAAGCTGCTGGTTACTAGTGCGTGCAACACAACAGATGGGTCTCTACCCGCCTTTGAAGCAGGCTTGGGTGCGAGACTTGTTTCCAAACCCACGTAAAGAAATACGAAGAATTTATGCACGCATTATATCTTTTACGAGTATCTCGAAAACGGTAAGGAAATCGGCCAAAGTACATTTATACTTTCTAAAATCCCATACAATTTTCTACTCAATTTGATTAATTTCGGTAGCGTAATTAAGTTTTGAGTAATTTGCAAATTAGTTCCGACTGTTACGCTGGACCGGTAAGGGAGAGGAGAGGAGGGGAGCGCTGTGGAACTGAGCAAAATGAATCGGGCCGAACCGGGAAGAAGAATGTCGAGGCTGCACTAAAATTCATTTCTTTTCCGGTTAGTTCATGACTGTGATAAATACCACGGAAACTAGAGCTGAAACACTAGTTTTCAGCTAGTCATAGAATTAATTCACATTTTCTTTCAAAAAATCTAAAACCAAAACATTTGTATGCGCCTATATGTTAGAGCAACTACTTATCTGTGAAAATAATAAAATACATCATTTGATATGAACATTTTAAACAAATTGATGAGAATAAGATTAGGGGGAACATTTTCAGACGCATTAATGTCTCCCTGCAAACAAAACTTAGTATAATTTTTTACGGATTGAATACTGTTAAAAAATAAAAAAAATATTATAATTAGACCAGATGTGTCAAAATTATGAAAAGTTACAACTTTTTTGTCATTAACAGTTTATTTTTTCCACAGTTACGTCAGATTTGAAAAAATCTATATTAGTTTACAACTTGTCCACATAATCAAATTATCACAATCAATCGAAAATATTTTATTTTTAGAACAAACACAAATATTAAATAGTAAAACACTGTTGGCATATATAATAGGTGAAATATGGACAACTTTCACAATAACTATATTAAACCATTTCAAACGAACCGTTTAAAAAACATTCATTTTATGAATGGAGAAAACAGAACTCCAGTTCCTCGTACAGCCCCTCCATTAATTGCGGTTTGTATCAGTGTTTAATATACAAAATTATTATCTTTCTTGCATACTCGCAAGGCAATTTCCTTAGTACTTAGTCGAAAGTAATGTCACTCTTCGGAATGGATCCGTTTGTGTTTCACTTCACCAAGTACATTGATAACATTCTTGCTCATATCATTACATATTAAATTATAATTTCCCAAATGAGATTCCCTGTGTCTAGTGAGATTGTTAGAAGTAGTGAACGCTTCGCCGCACTCCTCACAGCGATACAGTCGCTCTCCCGAGTGAGTCCGTTTGTGTTTAGTGAGAGCACCAAGCTGAGTGAAGGCTACGCCGCACTCCTCACAGCGATACGGTCGCTCTCCCGAGTGAGTCCGTTTATGTGTAGTGAGATGACTAGACTCCTTGAACGCTGCACCGCACTCCTCACAGCGATACGGTCGCTCTCCCGAGTGAGTCCGTTTGTGTGTAGTGAGATGACTAGACTCCTTGAACGCTGCACCGCACTCCTCACAGCGATACGGTCGCTCTCCCGAGTGAGTCCGTTTATGTGTAGTGAGATGACTAGACTCCTTGAACGCTGCACCGCACTCCTCACAGCGATACGGTCGCTCTCCCGAGTGAGTCCGTTTGTGTTTAGTGAGATTACCAGATACAGTGAACGCTGCGCCGCACTCCTCACAGCGATACGGTCGCTCTCCCGAGTGAGTCCGTTTATGTGTAGTGAGATGACTAGACTCCTTGAACGCTGCACCGCACTCCTCACAGCGATACGGTCGCTCTCCCGAGTGAGTCCGTTTGTGTGTAGTGAGAGCACCAGATACAGTGAACGCTGCGCCGCACTCCTCACAGCGATACGGTCGTTCTCCCGAGTGAGTCCGTTTGTGTTTAGTGAGGGTGTCAGATTTAGCGAACGCTGCGCCGCACTCCTCACAGCGATACGGTCGCTCTCCCGAGTGAGTCCGTTTGTGTTTAGTGAGAGTATCAGATTTAGCGAACGCTGCGCCGCACTCCTCACAGCGATACGGTCGCTCTCCCGAGTGAGTCCGTTTGTGTTTAGTGAGAGTATCAGATTTAGCGAACGCTGCGCCGCACTCCTCACAGCGATACGGTCGCTCTCCCGAGTGAGTCCGTTTGTGTTTAGTGAGGGTACCAGACTCAGTGAACGCTGCGCCGCACTCCTCACAGCGATACGGTCGCTCTCCCGAGTGAGTCCGTTTGTGTTTAGTGAGAGCACCAAGCTGAGTGAAGGCTACGCCGCACTCCTCACAGCGATACGGTCGCTCTCCCGAGTGAGTCCGTTTATGTGTAGTGAGATGACTAGACTCCTTGAACGCTGCACCGCACTCCTCACAGCGATACGGTCGCTCTCCCGAGTGAGTCCGTTTGTGTGTAGTGAGATGACCAGACACCTTGAACGCTGCGCCGCACTCCTCACGACGATATGGTCGCTGTTCGGAGAGAGACCTTTTGTGTGGAGTATGATCACCCAAGATTTTGAATGCTATACCGCACTCTTCAGAGCGATATGGCCTCTCTCTCGCAGACTGTACGTTGATGTTTCGATTTCCTCTCACGCTATCATTTCGTGTAGAAAAGCGGCATCTGCAACGCCGTGTGTGGGCCTCCAGATACAGTGGACTGGAAAAGGAAAGTGGGCAGTGCTGACAGGGAAAGGCTTCTCCTGAAACAGAAAATTAAAATTCAGATCATCAAATGTTTTGTGAAATCTAAAGTTGTACCTTTTTTGTAAACATATTCCTTTGATTTAATTTTAAGAATTTGGAACAGAAAATGGGAACATTTAACTATTAATCATTCTTAAATAAATCTTCAAAAAGTTTCACTAAAATTAATTCGTGATAGGCTGATATGACATTAATAGAGAAAATATATATTTACATTTATATTACATTCAAAATATATTTCTGTAACTCAGATATAAAGGTCACAATGTTTTATTCAAAAATGGGACATTTTATCACTCTTATTTCACATTCATTGGTCTTCTTAGCAGTATGGGGAACTGTGCTCAAAGTGCGTTAAAAGTGAGTTTAGAAGTCAAAGGTACGCCTTATTAATTTATTGCGTAGGTACAAGAAAAGAAGGTCGGTATTAAATTCTAAGTGTCACAGTCAATACTCTTTTTTTGAGGCATATTACAATTCTTATTCATTTACATACAGATATTCGGAGTGTTCATAAAAGGAGCCAACATTTATATTACTTGCTACATCTACATACGAAGGTTGGGACAGAAGTCATGGCAACTATTTTTTTCTAAAAAAATAGTTATCAGATCACATAATTTTATTTGTTGCGCGAAAGAAATCCTTTACTAATGTGTGTTCACAACAATAGATGGTTCTGTGGTATATTAGTATAGAGAGAAATGTGGAGTCAGTAGTCTAACTGCCGACGTGCGAGATAAATGTAACCCGTTTCAAGCAGCGCTCATATTCCAAAATAGTAGTTCTCAATTAATAAATGCTCGAA
Source organism: Teleogryllus occipitalis (assembly GCA_011170035.1). Lineage (NCBI taxonomy): Eukaryota > Metazoa > Arthropoda > Insecta > Orthoptera > Gryllidae > Teleogryllus > Teleogryllus occipitalis. The sequence goes on from BLKR01015497.1 coordinate 13,007, forward strand.
AGTGTCCGAAGCTCTTGGGAATAATATCCTTCCATACCGGACAGTCGTGAGATGGGTAGGAGAGCTTCTGCTGTTTCTTCTACCGGACGCATAGCAACCAGTGATCAGCAACGCACGAGAACTGTGAATGTGTTAATTGATGTGGTAGCACGATAATCAGCATCTGCCGAATCGCGCCTTTAGAACGGGTATGTGTTGCTTTTTGGAATGTTGTGATCTCGTATATGCCAAAATTCTTTGGAACATGAAACCAGTACTGTCATTTCAAATATCTTAATAAATATATTAAACACAATTTTGGTGTGTCGTTAAATATCCACGCACTTAGTTTACACTTTGTCCTTTTATATGTGTAGTTCATATTTTCCACCAATGCTCGTATTATCACACAAAAAGTTGCCGAGACTTATGCTCCAACCCCCGTAGAATCGAATGCAGGTCTGCTCAACTGGCTTCTGGCAAGAGCGGGAGCCCCCGAGCTGGGTCGGAGCTACGATCCGAGCTGTGTCAGTTTTTTTTCTGGGAGAGGTCGCTTGTGGAGGGAAGACGCGCTTCGGAGCCGTTAGGCGTTCAACGGCCCAGCACGCCCCTCCCGAAGCCATTTCCCCTGCCGCTAAGTGACGCCCATCCCCTCCACGACACAACGTAGCCCGCGAGCGAATTTCTGTTTCATATGAAGTTTTCCTAATATGTAATATCCGTTCCAAATTCGGCACGCATTGTGGATCTGGGGTTACTGTTTTTCGAGAACATTCTGCGTTTTCAGCACTAGTGTTCACGGACGGAGAGGTGGACGGATGGCGGCTTCTTGTATCTTTTCATATTTTCTAAGACAACTTGCAAGCTCTAGGGTACCCCCATGCGAACTGAAATCACTAGCACTGCCATCTCCAATTGGAACATTACGAGTATAAAGGCGACTCTTGTCTTAACGGATAGATCTTTTATTCGGAAAAAATCTTTTTATTGAAATGAAGGGTTCAGGCGTATAAGATGGTTACTCTCAAAATTGTATTTGTGGTGATTTTATAGTGTTTGACTCCTTCCATCCCTTGTGCATGCGGTGTGATAGTAAAATAATTTTATTTATCTCTCTATGTGGTCCCCTTTTCTTGTCATTTTTTTAAAAATTTAATTCATTAAAACTTCTTAAACCAAAATGTTCACTTGCGTACACCTCGAAAGTGTTTCTATGAGTTACTTGTTTTACAACCAAAACATTCAAATACAGTCGCAGAGTGCAATTCTGAGAATTTTGAATCTCATTTTTGAAGTGCTATGTGAACATGTTATGATATCAAATAATAGTACTTTATGGAACGATGATGTAATGATGAGTGTTAATACACGAGTGTGATATTACTATACGAGCATCGTAAACTTCACATGAGTGTGTTAATACCCATTACATCGAGTGTCATACAGTACTTTTTCTACGACTTTTATAAGTTAAACTTTTACATTGAATCTTTTCGTGGCAGTTAACGAGCAGGTGCCGCAGGTGGGTTTGGTTTACCAGTGCGAGATAATACAAAAGTTGCTCTTACAATAATTCCGAGGTCATCATTTTTTCTCTTATTTATGGAGGTGCCAACTCCTCCTCTGAGTCACTACACATTTTTAACTAAAGAATGAGCATGTTTGAAAGGACAAACACACGGCAGCAACATATAACACACAATAACTTGCGTTCTGATCTTAACGTCAGTCAAATGTTCCCTCTGCCACTACCACTGCGCTAGTCAAATAGGATTAAAGTGAAATTACGATCCAAATTATTTTATATAATATTCCACATACAAATTACTGATAATAAAAGAAATTAAAACTGATAAACATAATATAACATTAAATGCAATTTTAATGAACACAATCGAACAAAACATTTACTCGAACGATTCTCAAAGATTAATGAAGTCACAATACTTGGTTTGTAAGCTTCCCTGTGATTGGTCAAGAACCTGTACCATAATGAAATCTGTATTGTAATGAGTATCATTATGCAACGGGTTGAAGCCATCCAATGGCATAATTATACAATGGGAGTAGAAAAACATATGTGTTTGAAAAGAAAGTGAGTTGTCTTACTGGGCAGAGGGCGCAGGAGCGGCGCGCGGAAGTCCTTGGGCGAGATGCCCAGCTGCAGGGCGAACGCGTCGCCGTACCACACCAGCAGCTCCTCGTGGGCCGCCAGCGCGCGCACCGAGCGGTAGAAGATGGCGCCGCGGAACTGGAAGGCCACCACGTTCTGCTCCTGCTCGTGGCGCGCGCAGTTGACGAAGCGCATCCAGTTGGCCACGCGCGTGTCGCCCGCGTCCACGTAGTGGTCCACGCGGCCGCCTTTGCGGATCTGAACAGCATTCATTGTAAGAGAAGTTGACACCATTGTACGTAAAAATGAAATAAAAAAATATTATAAAACAATGAATGTAAAAGCTAGTGGTGCTACAAGAGCACATAATTTCTCGCATTGTCCGTACTGCTTTGCAATATTATACTATTACATGAAAACGCATAAGTGTTTTCAACCAGCAAACATTTTTTCCGCATCGAGACTCGATGCAGGTCCTCCGAGCTAACTCACCTTGTACCTTCTACACCAAGTAACTGCTCTGACGAACCAATTAAGGCCGACGCTTAAAAATCTAATTGTCTCAACCAAATATTTCCAACAGGCAATTTTCGAAAATTCAGAGAGCTCAACAAAAAGGAGACCTCCAGCATTATTTTAAGCGTCCCTTGTTTTATATCAGGAAAAATGTTAAAGAAAAAATATGGAGCGGTTTTTGAGAAAAAGGTTCCTTTCATAACGCATTAAATTCAACCAGTACGTGAAAACTACTAATTTTTACAAAAAAATTACAATATATTTTTAAAGAGCAGATTTTTTAAAACAGTTTTTGTTTAAAATAAAAATATCTGAAAATTTTTGACGTTTTCAAATGTAAAATTTTCGCAATTTTCCAAAATACAGACAGTTTGCCGAAAATGGGACTAACACGATAATTTTTACCATCCCATGATACATAGGAGGAGAAAATTTAAAGAAATGATTTGGAGCGGTTTTTGAGAATATTTTTTGACATTGCACTAATTTCCAACTCAAGTTACGCGAGAACGTATGTGCTGTTTGAACACCACTAGTTTTATTTAGTCTTCAGAATTGGCACTGACAACTGTCCAGATCTTTAACAGCTATTTCTTTCATTTCAGAAACAAGGGATTTGAATTAAGAGGAGTAGATTCGAGATTCGTATGAGTGAGTAATTCAGTGCTATGATATTGCAATCGTCGAAAAGATGCATTGGTTATTATCATTACAAAAATTAAAAAACAACAACAGAATAGTATAACGCCAGAATGCCATGTGTTCTGCGTAAACGCTCGAACTCGAGTGAAAGAAAAGCACTCTGTCGATGAGGGTACCTCCCAGCTGTAGCCGTCGTCGTTCTCGCGGCGCGAGCGCACGCCCTGGTAGGGCCCCATGCGCAGCGCGCGGGGCAGCGCGACGCGCGCCCACACCCCGCGCCCGCCCTGCGGGATGCCGGACGCCGCCACCGACAGCTCGGGCGGCGCCGTCAGGACGGCGCGCTCCTCGGAGCCCGCGGCGCACGGCGGCACGGGCGCGTCGGCCAGCAGCAGGAGCGGGCCGTGCTCGGGGCAGTCGCCCTCCCACTCGCGGTTGCACTCGTCGCAGACTGCATCAATAAACACCACCGATGGCTTCTAATGGTACTCTACAAATTGGCTGAGAATAAATTGTACACGTTTCTACAGCACAGAAGGGTATAGAAGATGATCGTAAGGGAAATTTCGTACTACAAAGTTACGCAACTGATTCATATTGCACTGCTGTTTGACACGTTAGATACCTGGGGCGACATGGCCATTGGCAAAAACAACATCGACTTTTTTCTCGGTATTTTTTAACTTTGAGAATTCAAATTTAATGAAACGCATACCTTGTAAGGGTGGTGGTTGGTATATCATAGTCGAGGATGAACAAAGGAAACAGAAAACTCAATTTGGTCATTTCTACATTGGAATAGGTCGTCTCCTGTGAGTTCATGTGCCTGCCAACTTCAGAGAAGGGCGAGTTGACCCCCAATCAAGAGCGCGTTGAATGAGTGTCAGTGGTGTAACTGTTATATGAGATTTTCTTCCACATGCTCACTGACAAAAGTGATCTTTTTGACCCCCTCCCTTATACACCGGCTTAGGCACAGGATTTTTGACATTAGCTAGATGGCTAGGTTGAATTCAGCAGCTCTGATCGGTAGTTTCTTAGCTCAACACCAGGTGAACGCCGGAGCAGAACCCTACCAAACGAACCGCGAGCCCTCGCCACATCTTTCCTTCCTCTTTCTTGTCCTATCATCAAGCCTTCCACTTACACGCACTGCACTCCCCCACATTCCGGGAGAGCAGTCGGGAGCTTAGGGCTTGTTCCGATTGTGGCGGTGCCACACCAACGGGAGATACCTGGCTGGGGAAAACCCTGGAAACAGACGTGTAGGTCAGCGCCGGATCTCGCCATCGAGCGGGGGATCACCGTCACTTCCGGGACAAGCTTAATTTACACTTACGGGACTAATGATCTTAGCAGTTGACGCGTCAGAAATCACTCAATAAATCAATTAAAACTCCCCACACGTACTCTAGAAGTTTGTTACATTCATTCTGACCTACCATTGTAACATTTACTTACACAGAATCTCGTCCTCATCGGGTACGGGAAACTCGCGGTAGTCGACCGGTGCTCGCTTGCGGAGAGAGTAGTGTCCTTTACACTCCGTTTCCTCCGTCTTGTGTTGAGCCTCTTCTGATTGTGTCTGTTCCTCTACCTTCTCCTCTTCGTCCTCCGAGGACAGAGGTTCCTGCTTGACGCGCACCTCGTAAATGTCGTCGTCAGGAGGGAACACGACACGCACGTCGTTCGATGGAGGGGGAGGGCGCGACGCTGGAACAGAGGGGGAAGGTATACATTTTTGACAGCGTGGGCTCTACTATATTATGATTCGATGCGAACTACTACGGTTCACATCTTTTGGATGTGCGTTTTTTTTCAGTGAACGAGGGGCACGTATTAGTAATCGATAAAGGACCTTCTGAAAGCTTATAGCAATTTGTTTGAATTATACTCGCACATACACTAAAAAGCTCCATTTGGGAATAATTTAATGCTGATTTTTTTAGTTCCTTGAGTTATTATTAAAAAGAGTCTAACTGTAAGTGATATTTTCTGCATTAAGGAATACCGTTATTAACGATAATGGTTTGAAAAGAAAACTAGTTGTGCTAAAACGGTACTTTCTCGCTCGTACTTTCACGCAAAATTACGCGAAAAGTACTCACATTTTCGAAAACTTGTATATGATATTTTTTTAAATCTATCTTTAAGGAAAAGATTTTATTAATGGAAAAATCTATTTTCATAATTGTAGTTGTAGGAAGACGCCGAAAGTTTTTGAATTTTTGCAATTTTAGAAAAATCAGAGTTTTCAGCAAAAATGAGACCTGCACCATTCTCTAAAACGTCCTTCACACTATCCAACAACAAAATCCAATAAGAAACGATGGAGCCATTTTTTGAAAAATTTTAAAATATCCAAGGGGTTTCATGTCAAGTACCCCCCAAAATAAAAATATGTTTCAAATTCAAGCGGCCACGACATCAGTCTGATCGATTGTGGAATACCAATTTTGGAGAAAATCGGCTGAACGTTTAGCCAATAGTGTTGTTCACAGACGGATTGACGGACGAAAAGACAGAGAATTTTTGTTCGTCATTCGATTTTTCGGTATCAAGGACTCACAAAACATGAATTCTGGATACACCACGTGTTAAAGAATTTTTCTCTCTAAATTGAGCTCTGGATTTATCCACTTTTTCGTCACCACGTCTCTGTAATAAGAGTTTTCTGCCGAAAACTCTTTTCTCTCGTAGCATTATATAACTTTCTCTACTCCATAGCGAGAAACTAAAAATCGAACTACAGGAGTAGTGCACATCACTCCCGCTTGAAAACAGTTTCTTTTTTCTATTTCAGAATAGGAATACTCCGTGAATCACTGTAGTATAATTCTGCGGATGAAGAAACGTGAAATTATTTTCATTGCACACTGCGTCTCAAACCAATTGACTCATATATTTATTTGAGCAACTATTGCTTTGTATTTTTTACCAACTACAGAAATTCACAGTTTTTCAATCTGCTAGAACTATCGTATTTTAAGGAAAACGGTAACAAAATATCACTCTTTAGGGTTGTCTGTAATTATATGCACAATTTAATTAAATCTCATTAGCTTTGTGTAACTTTCATATACCATAAGAAATAATTCTTCTTTGTAACGCAAAATATTCCTGCAGTTTTGCGATATCGCAGATAAGGCTAACCGAAACTTAGCTATACTTACTGGAAGGAAAGAAAAGAATTGGTTTATTAGTTCTTTTAATGTTTTCCAGTAGATGAACTGCTTTTGGTTTCTCAAGACACTATAAATCTTCTTCCAAATGAAACATTGTATTCTAGCGGGTAATCTTGTAACTACATAACTAGCTAAGAAAGCATATTGGTCTGTTGACCAAAGTACAGCCCGTCGAATTTTACATTTTATTATTTAAACTATCCCATTTTTAATTGTTTCTATACAATAAGAAAAAGGAAAAATTAATATTGATTTTAAGAGTTATACTCAATGTATTATTTAACATTTAAACTATAATTATAAAAATCTAAATATGCCTGTAACAAGTATTGGACCATCGTCTCTGGGTCATTTATCTTGATCCTTCGAGCAAATACTGAAATCGTCGCGTGTTTTGCTTCTGGGCAAAAATTTATCTTCACTCTTTGTGCACTTGTTTGTGATATCTGTGGGAATGTAATTATTCAAATAAACATTCCCCCTGTTCTCGCGGCAGGAAGTCGTTTGGGTCACGGACGGACGGATGTAATAGATACTATCCAAACACTGTAGCTGATTTGAATTCGCAGTTTTTATTACATGGAAACGAATATTTTCATAGCAATTCTTGACTAAAACTATGAGTTAAGATAGAGACCCGAGAGTTGAAGAAACCGTGCCAAGAAAGCACTTACTCTCATCGTACGACAAACTATTAACTGTTTTTGACGTGAAATAAATTAATAGATCTTTCTTCAATTCCTGTACTGCCCAGAAGCAAGTGCTTGAGTATTTGCGCTCAAGAACACCTTACATCCAAACAAATATGTCCTACTTAAGGCATGTATTTTGAGATGTGGCATGGCAAGTATTCCCAGACCATCTTCCTTCATTTCTCCCTTTCAATAGTAAATTCTGCGAGCGGGTAGATCCAGTGCGTGAAGTAATAGTCAGCAGTGTGTATGACTTTTGATGAAGTCAAGATCATTTTCTCCGAGCAAGAGTAAGTATAATTAGTTTAAGAGCTGCAATTTGTCAAACTACGTTAATTAACTGATATGGGCTCACTAGCCACATCTACCGATGGTGGGTAGGAGCCATTTTCTGGCTGAATGTGGAGTAATAGGTCTCAAGTGGGGGAGGAGAGGTAAGCCCCGAAAGGTGCAATGAGGTGAAACCACATTAAAAACCAAAGACGATGTTCTAAACAGGAATCACGCCAGCGTTATACTCACCAGCCTGCGCCAGCCGGCGTCGCTGCAATCGGATCTCCTTCTCGCGGGCACGTCGCACTGCCCTTTGCAGGGCCTCCGCCAGCTCCCGGCACCTGGGCACACAACCATTAATGGATATGAAAGTCATGAGCGAGCAAGGGGGATCGGAAGATCACCAATAAGCACATCAGCTCGCAGCTATTCCGCCAGCTGCTGGCACCTGTGCACGAAGCGATTAATTGATATGAAAGCCATGAGTAAGCAATGGGGTGGGTGGTTCACCAATACGTACATCAGTTCACAGCGCCTCCGTCAGCTCTTGGCACCTGTGCACGCATGGATTAATTGATATGAAAGCCACAAGCAAACAAGGGGATGGGAGGATCACCAATAAGCAAAATCAGTTCGCGGCGCCTCCATTTGGTCCCGGCACTTGCCACGCAACGATTAATGGATATGAAAGCCATGAGCAAGCAAGGGAGATGGGAGGTTCACCAATAAACACACGAGCTCGCAGCGCCTCCGCTAGCTCCCGCCATCTGTGCATGCAACGCGCAAAGGACATTGAAATGCATGGGTATGCGAAAGGGGTGGGCAGATCCCCAAAGAGCACAGCCGGTCGCTACCCTTGGGCAGCTTCCGGCACCTGCGCACGCAAGGATCAGTGGACACGAAAAGACTTAAGCATGTGAGGGAGTGGGCGAGTCAGCGACTGAATTCATGATTTGATTTGATTTATTTGTTCGAAAAACAGTAAAAATTGTAGAAGGGTAAGGGTAAAAATTGTAGGGGGAGAAGAATATTTGCGCACGTTTTCTTGAGTAGCAGAATCCCATTCCAACATTTTAACGATAAATAGTTGAAAGTTAAAACAACAGCAATAATAATAATATTATTATAAATTGTAATAAATAAATAAATAATAAATAAATTTTAGAGAGACACCTTCAGACACAGAGTAGACAAATGGGAAGTTATGTCAGAGCAACCTAAACAAAAACAGTACAGACCAAAATGGTCAGAAGAACGTAAACGAGCCTTCTCGGAAAGAATGAAAGCATATTGGATCAACAAGAAGAACTCAAAGAAAAATTGATCGAGTTACTTGCTTAACGTCTCAATTTCTGGGGAGAATTCGCCAATAATAATAATAATAATAATAATAATAATAATAATAATAATAATAATAATAATAATAATAAAATTTAGAAAAGCGGTAGATTATTAAAATTTAAAAACGACACATTTTCGTTTCCGTGTTATAGAAAAACTATTTGCATCGATGAACGAACTGCAGATTTGATTTTACTGCATTGCTAACAATTTAGTAACTCACCCTCAGCTCTACTGCTACCACAACTACTACCTACTGCTACAAGCAAAAGGAGAATTCAACAAATCGTGCGACAAGTGAAGCTATATTTACGTCCAGAAGCAAATCAAGGGGCCATCTCAGCTCTAAATGGATCAGGGAAACTGGACAAAAACATCATCGAGATAGGGTATGTGTGTGGTATGATAGGCGTATGTAAAAGTAAAAGCGGGAATAAAAGTTAAAAAGGGGGGAATCGTAACAGATAGGACGTGTAGATAAGGAAGGGAAGTAAGGGAACGTACATAAGAACGTACCTACGAGAACTTTAGATATGCGAAACGTAACAAAGAGGGCGTGTTGTGGAAGGAGGGGAGTGAGAGCGTTCGTCGCAGAGGAAAATATTTACATAGAGAAATGTGGCAATGAAGGTGGTGTGCGGAGAAGAGTGGGTAGGGAGGGCACATACCTGAGCAGTGGCGCAGGGCTGAAGCCGTGGAAGGGTGCGAGGGACCGCAGCTTCTCGTCCCCGAAGAAGCCCTCGGGCGGCTCCTCCGGCTCCTGCTTCACCTTCTGCAACATCCAGCGCCTCCTTACTTCCCACGTTCCTTCCACGCACTCTTCCCAAAATCCTTTCCCTAGCTATAGCTGTACCGCTTAGAAAACTATCTCGAAAATGTTGCTTGTCTCTGGGCGTTTAGCCCAGTCTTGCCTTCCTTTAGCGATGCTGTGAGCTGCGCCATGAGAAATGCATGCTATGAGTATGATGGAATTTTGCTCGAAGAGTTCCATCTGTCACCGAAAACGAACGCATGATGATACCAATGTGAACAAGTGAGGGTAGCCAGTTGGTTGGGTCAGTCAACTGACGCTGCGCACTTAGCGCCAGATGCCTGTCACTGTTACCGATACCGAACGTGTAGTGACTTCACTTGGAACAAGGAAGTTAATTGGCCACCCGCGGACAGCCGGTTAAGGGAGAACAACCAAGTTGTCAGTCATATTGTACCCGCATGCGCAGTGAATGATTTTTCCTACGCGGTTCCGCTACAGCGTACGAAGGCTAAAAACTCATTTATTAGAAAAATAAAACTTTTGGCTATAAATAATTATTTTATTTATAAATAAATTGTACATCCTTTTAAGACGCGAGAAAGTCCGGTTTCTATAATTATCTTCGTCTACTTCTAAAGAAGATAGGAACACCTCACCAAAATCACTTTGTTCAGTGTTTTCTCCATCATGATTGACCAGTCGCTCACATGAACACAAGGTATCCACGTCAGCGATGAGCTCATATTGACATAATTGGAATTGGAGGTAACTGGGGGAAGTATATAACAGAGAACGGTAGTATTGCAATATGTAGCAGTTTTTAAGACTTGTTAAGAACACACGAATACAGAACCCTAACGAAGCTTCTCATGACTTAACCGAGAGAATGTGCATCTGAAACTGCTTCAAACTTATAAGCACACATATGCACAAATCAATGGCAAAACACATTGTAAAAGAAGGACGGTAGGAAGAAAGGAACACAAATCTTGAGATACTCCTTTATGGTTTAAGCGGTGAGTGTAGCTAGTTTTTGTAAATAAATAAAAAAGGAAGTGATGGTGCTTGGAGTTGTCTCACCTGGAGGCGTACGGGCAGCATAGTGGGCGGGGCCGGGGGCGTAGCAGAGGCCCTGCGCAGGCGTCGCTTGGGCGGTGCAGGCACCGCGAAGCCGTCAGAGGAAGCACACGGCCCCGCCCCCGCCTTGGCTCCCCGGCCGCTCCCCTGCCCACGTCCCCCGCGCTTCGGGCCACGCCGCTCCGGCGAGGGCGGGCGTAGGAACGACGGCGGCGTCGGGTTCAGACCTCGAGCACACGGAGCTCTACGTTACACGGGTACTGCGCTCAAAACTCACTATCACCTCAGTTACTTCAGTAGAACAGACACGTTTTGCGGCTCGCAATCTTAAAAATTGGATGCCAAGAGAAAGAGAATTTCATGGAGAGGTGACAAATTCCACATTCTCTCATGTCATTTCTATATTAGTTTTTATTTCTCCTGTAAGTAGTGTTTTGCTTTCTCGTAGGACGTAGTATAGTAAGAATCCATGTTTCGGTTCTCAAAAAATGTTTTTCCTCTACAAACGACTGTTTATGAACAATATTGACCCCAAACCGATCACAGATATTTTTATGAAAATGGATACTATTCCTTAATCGATCCGAAATAGATCACGGTCCCTTGAATATGAAAGGGATCTTTTAATGCGTGGTAGTAATTTAATTAAAGAATGTAAATAATCTTCGATTGTTTTTTTAAATCGTTCCAAATTTTTCTTTGATTTTTTAACATTTTTCTTTGTTTGAATAGGGCAAAGTACGCCTAAAAGTATGCTGCGTGTCCGACTTTCATTAAAACCTGTGACCTTTCGAGAATTGTAAATCGGGAATCTTCCGCCTCTTTTAATGAAAGAGTATTTTGCGAGATGGCTGAACAATTAGTAGGAAACAATATTATGACATGACGCATACGTTAGAATAAGACGAGAAGGTGTGTACTGTATTTCGAGGTGCATTTGACGTTAAAGAAACAAAAGAAAGGGCGTGAAGACTCACCGAACTGCTTCTGCAGGAGGAAGTTGCGGTGCTCGTTGGCCATGCGAAGGCGCTCGTAGGCGTTGGTGGCGGCCCACAGCGCAGGGTGCACCAGCGGCCGTAGTTTCCGCACACGGCTCGCATCTTCTGGGTTCAGCCCCTCCTCCTCCTCCTCCTCCGCGTCCCAGTTCTTCTCCATCTCCATCTGCAAAACGGAACAGGTTTCGCATCATCTCCTCTCAGCTGTCCTTGCATCTGGGGACACAAGCGCAGAGCAGGGGGCACCAGCGGCCACAGCCCACATCCCGCCCAGCCCCTCCTTCTCCCACTCTCTGACCATCTCCAACTGCAAAAGGGAACAGGCCTCCCGCCCTGTGCTCGCGGCTGATCTTGGATCTGAGGATATAAGCGCAGCGCAGGGCGCACCAGCGGCCGTAGCCTCCACCTGCCTCAGCCCCTCCTCCGCCTCCCACTCCATCTGCAAAACGCAACACACCATAAACAGTCTGATGTCAGTGGTTCCTGAACACCCCGCAGGGGGGATCACGGTAACAAAGGTTGCCGTGATTTCTGGTGGAGGGTCGTAGACGACCACCCGGATCCTAAGTTTCGTGGCGGCACTCACGGCGTTAGTTCAAAGTGGAGGCAGTGAATAGGCGATGCTAAGCTCCTGGTTGCCCGGTTTGGCCCCTCACTTGGGTCCCTGGCGCGTCGACCTTTGAGCAGGATTGGGTGAAGAATAATCCCCGGAATGCTCTGGAATCCATATAGTAAAGTCCGTCGGGAAACTGATACCTGCCGTCAGGTTGCCCAGGTTCTGGCGATATTCACGTCATTAGCCTAAAGGTGTAGGCAGTGAGGAGACGGGATGGGGGCTCCGAACCGCTCGGACCTTAGTTCGGGTGGCCCCCAGTTAGCCTTCCGGCTTCGTCGTGGCAGTCTTTAGCTCGATACTCTGGACAAAGAGGAGGGACTTGTTTCCGGCGCATATGAGTAGCGCATTGTTTTGACTCCGGTACTAGCCTGGATAGCTAGGAGCTCTGATCTGGCAGGGGGTTAAACCCAGGCACTGTATGGGGAGGTTACCGTGAGGGTCAACTGCGTTCTGGCGGGCACCCGCCCAAGGGCGTACTTGTACGTCAGCGGAGGGTGCAAATAAAGGCTAACGCCTAGGTGCCCACCTCGAGGTGGATTTCCGCTGCTAAAGCACAAGTGTGTGATAGTTGCTCCTGCACACGGTGGAGGACAAGATCAGGTATCCGAAAACCCACATTCAGAACATTTGACCGCTCCTCTACCTCCATCTTAAGATGCTCAGCTGAGCATCCGAAAATAACTTTTTAGAGTCATTGCTTTAAGTTGCTCTTTCACGTAGTGGTGGACGAGAACACATAGTATTAGAAAACCAACATTCAAAACATTCTCTGTTCTTCCTCCATCTGAAATGATTAACTGCGCAACGGAATAGAACTTACACCCACTGTTTTCAGCTGCTGCTGTACATTGAGGAAGGATAAGAACAGATTTTCGAAAACCAACATTTAGAACATTTTGCCGCTCCTCTTCCTCCATCTGCAGATGCTCAACTGCGTAAAAGAGCAGACCGTTCTCTACATTCCCTGTTGAATATTCAACAAAGAAATAATAATTAATAAAATTTTCCATCAAAGTACACTTAAAAAAGGGGGAAAATATTTTTTAGAATTCCATATTTTGGTTCAGCACCTCTTAAGATAGGAAGTTGCCTCAAAAAGGCAAATATACAAGTTTCTTCCAAGAGCACTTATAAATTAAAATCAAACTCCTCAACAATAAGGACCCTATTTCTAAATTAGATAAGAGTGGGGTATATATGCTTAATTACAAGAACTGCCATACAACAGACTGGGAGAAAATTCTCCCAGAGAATTGCCGAACATTTTAGAGCACAGAGATTACACCATAATAACTTCACTTTGAACTCCTATCTTCTTCAAAAATCATATTTTCGACCCCACCAAAAATTAAAAATTTTACTTGTTGAAAACAAAGGACAAAAATTAAATGTATTAGAAAACTTTGAAATTAAAAATTAGAAAAAATCTTTCTATATCCTGTCTTAACGATCACACCAATGTAAAACCTAGTCCTTTATTAAGTATCATCGCCGGTCATTCTGGCGAAGCTCATCCTATAACACCCACACTTTTAGATTGCAGAAAAATGTACGAATAATGAGCAAATGCCATCCACGTAATTCCTGCAAGTCTCTCTGCAAGGAATCTTATCATTGCCTTGTGAACCTTTCAATCCTTCTGAAAAAAAGATTTTTTACATTTGCACTTAGTTTTCACTTTATTTTCAATGTAAAGTGCAAGTTTTTTCTTTACCTGATCAATTATCAAATAGAGAAAAAAACAAAACCGCTCATTTTATGAGCGGGTATACCTCAAGTAACAAGTAATATAGCTCAGTTTCTGGGTCAATGATCCCCATCTCGATCAGGTTTCCGTCCAGTTTCTCTAATTGAGCAAATTCTAAGATTGATTGATTGATTGTTAGTGATTTCGGGCACGTCAACTAAGGTGATTAGTCCCGTACGTGTAGTGTATGTTTTTTCAACGGAACGTGGCGGTGGCATTCCTCTGCTGGATGGCGAGATCCAGCGCCTACCTAACTTCGACTTGCGGGGTTTCCCCAACCAGGCATCTCCCACCAGTGGGGCACCGCCCCAACCGCACAGTGTGTAATTTCAGGCATCTAGCTCGTAAAAAATCATTTTTCGACCCAGTTCCTACACATTTTTGGAGTTGCTCACACTATTATCCAGAGCATCTGGCAACACAGTCTGTTTAATGTTTGGGATCGCCTTAGCTCCGTTGAAACCCTTGGATTGTTTGGGTTCGGAGAACGTCACTGCGCGACCTCACCAAGTGTTGCATAATGCGCCTTTTCAACACGTGTTCTCAGGGGGGTCCGCTGCAGAAGTATTCACGTCTTTGCTGAATTTCATAGCGTAAGATACGTACTTTACTATGAAACTTTCATATTTCATGTTCTGATTGCAGAACACATCATTAAACGATTTTGAATATAAGATAGTAACATTTCCACAAAATTCTTTGAGTTCATTTTTGTCGAGATATATAAAAAAAGTTACACGGAGTTACAGCGGGAAACTGGCTCGTTTAATTTTCTTTATTATCCATTTATAAGATACAGTTAGTTCCAACTGCCCGCAATTGCCCCAATTCTATAAAATAATATTTTTCAGAAACGAAGCAGACCATCGGAAGACGTGATTTGTTTGCCGTGTGGCGAGCTTGTGCTAGTGCACAGCAAAATGAAGTTTTAGCGATTCATTATAAAAAACTTTTGTTTACAAGAGGGCTCAGATGATGTATCTAAGTTGGTTGAGACCACCATTAATGCATTTTTTCGTCATGTCTCCCTTACATTCTTGGATTCGATGTTTTGAATGTTTGTTGCACATTGCATATAGTTTAGATGTGAAGAAATGGGCCATATGGAATGACAGTGACAAAGAGAAGGCGGAAAGAAGGAAAAAGGAAATATAAGAAAAATTCAAAGTAGAAATGGGTTTATAGGTAAATATCCCTTAAAGACGTCCTGGGACCACAAATGAGGGAAACACTTCCAGACGGTTTTTTAAGACTGCTACTGTCTGTGCAACCATCACAGGAATTAATGAAAAGTTAATAAGTAAATTTAGAGTTATTTTAGAAACACTGTCATCAGGCTATGCTATTGATGTGCAAGCATTCAGTGACTACATTGGACAAAATAGAGAGCTTTATTTAAACTTGTACAGTTGGTTTCATATGCCAGTGACTTTTCACAAAATTTCAGTGCATGGCGATGCCATAATTCAGTCAAGTGTGCTTCCAATCGGACAACTTTCTGAAGAAGCGCAAGAGGCTAGAAATAAAGACAATAGACATTTCAGGGAAAATTTCACCAGAAAATCATCAAGAATAAATTCGAATATCGATCAGCTTCACAAACTGCTGATATCATCTGATCCATATATTACCAGCTTAGGAAAATCCCATCAACCGAAAACGCATGATACGCCACGTGAAGTCATGAAATTGTTGGGTGATACAAGTTCTCTGGAAGACAAATGAAAAAATCTAACATAACGAGGTCAGTTTACGCATTTAATTTACTTACTCAATGACAAAATTGTCGAAACTGCATGCGTTATTCTGAGGGGCAAAAGTTATATTTACAGTTCACAATAAACACATTCTGAATGCTCACCATTTATTCAGAAAACCAATTAAAATCGAGAAGTAGTTGGTACTGGCAAATATTTAAATTTAAAAAAATTGCAATATAAATTTTAAAAAAATTATAAATTAAAAATTAAAATGTTTAAAATAAACATACTCTATAATACAAAAATAAATATTTTAAGCTCCAAACATATATTTAAAAAATTACAAATTGATAATGAGATGAAAATCGTGGATAAAACGAACTTTGTTATTTATAAAACATGTGTACAATTTGGAATACTTTGCATTTCGTATGTAATTTACTTAAAATTGGTAGAAATAATAAACGTATGTTATTGGAACTTCACACACTTAAAGAATGCCTTAAAAGAACAACGTATACCAAATTTTATTGAGATATGTGCAATAGTTTCCAAGATATTAATTTTTACGAGCTAGTTGCTCGAAATTACACACTGTGAACCGGGACAAGTTCTAAGCCCCCAACCGGTCTCCCGGAAATGTGGTAGTGTAGAGCATATTCGTGTAAGTGTGTGTGTGTGTGTGTGTGTGTGTGTGAGTAAGAGGTGAAGATAGGACAAGGAAGAAGAAGGAAAGATCGCGCGCGGTCCGGGGTCCGTTTCTTATGGTACTGCTCCAGCATTCACCTGGTGTTAATCGGAGAAACCACGGAAAACTACCAATCAGCTGCTAACTTCAAACATCGACAGAATTCCACGTAGCTGAAAAGCTAGTGTCGAAAATCCTGCCGCCGTCGGGATTCGAACATGGGACCTCCCGGTCAGAGGCGCTGCAGTGACATCAGTTGATAAACTGTCACCTCTCACGGTGCAAATGCTAAGATTGCCCCTTGTTTTTCTTCTGGGCATGAATGTTGTTTCACTCTGCGCACGTTTTGTTGAGCTCTCCTTTTTATTTACTTTCTCATATACATACGTATATACGGAGTAATATACGTAGTTTAGAGACAGTTATGTAATGCTGTGGAAAATCGATTTCAAGATTTCAACGGAAATACACGTTTTGGGGGCCCTGACACCGAAAAGGTGTTGTTTTTTTTTCAAAACGTCCGTCCATCCGTCGGGTGTATGTGATCACCACTAGCGTCTAATCTATGCATAGAATTGTTTCCTAATTGAAGAAACCCCTATCCATCTGACCTGAGTCAAAGCTCTGCTATTTTGAAAAACATTCGTTAATTTTTGGGAGTACTTTACAGGAGACCCCCCGGATATTTTCAGAATTTTCTCAGACAACCGCTCCAAATTTGTTCTTTAAATTTCCTTTAAGAATAGAGTAAAATACACTTATAAAGGTCGCATAGGTCCTATGATCACAGTTAACTGTGAATCTTTGAAAATTGCAAAAGTTTGAATTGTTTTCGGCATCTTCTTACAACTATGAAATCGAAGATATAGGGTTTTCCTTCAAATAAAATTTGTTATTCATAATTATTTCCTTAATTAATGTCAGGTACATTTTGTTGAACATTTTAGTAGTTTTCGTGCATTATTTGCAATTTTTAAAAAATACAAAACTAAAATTTTCTCGAAAACGGCTCCAAGTATTTTCTTTAAACTTTTGGTAGGGATAGTGTCAAATGCACAATATAAAATGACATAAACGCCATATTGCTCTATTCTTAAATTTTGTTTTTTCAAAAATTACAAAAGGTATTTTTTAGACTTGTTTCTCTCGTCTTTAATATTTATATTAGCGGTAATTTGTTCACATTATTGTATTAATAAGTACATGAGATTTAAATAAAGTCTGATAAAGTTTTTCGAAACCTCAACATTTCTCAGTGAAATTTAGCTCAAAATTCCGCATTTTCAGAAACGCTCAAACGCCATTTTCTCAATATTTTTTCCATATTTTTCTGCATATTTTCTCTTCAATAGTTTCCAACTGATACTGCTAATTGCATTGTTTAATATGATGAAAAGTATTCTTTTGTTTTTTAAAAACATACACAAATAATATTTTTTAAATATCTCTCACGCGGTTAATACGCAGATATCGAGAGATTTGAATACATCATTGCATTTGTGAGTGAAAATGCTTCAAATTACTTCAAATGAATTTTTTCGTCAACTCAATAGATTCCTATGAAAAGAGCTTCAAATTTTGCATTTACAGTAACGGTTAAACATCATTTTCTTAAAAACGGCTCCACATTTTTCAATGTATATCGCAATTTCAGACGAGGTTTTACTTTTCTTTAATATTCTTAAAGTAATATTTCGGTTCTACTTTTGGAAAACCGAAAAGTTGAGAAAATGTTTAAATAAATGTACTTTGGGCGTCTATAGATGGCAGCTGGCAACATGATGAGGCATGACCGTAAAAACAGTCCACACCAAGGAAATCAGAAAACTTTGCTACGAGAAAGTCTGCGCCATTCTTTAGCACCACTAGTTCTAGTTGTGGTAAGTGTGGAGCGAGGGGTATGGGATTACTATTTAGTTATCAATCCAAAAAATTCAAATCTGTAGTTCCTTTACCGAGGCAAATAAGTTTTCTATAATTTGGAAGTAAAAATGTCTAGTGTTCAAATGTTGCTAACCTCGCTTTGTGAGTACTTTTATTCATAATTCAACTATTTATCGTTGAAGGTGGATAAGAGATTCTGGAGGTCGTGAAAAACAGTTTTTTCTGTTCTTTCGCGAAAATATATAAAATAAAACATAGGAAAGCACATTCCAACGACCTTCAATCGCGTTTAGTCATTTTCCATGTTTATTGATATAATTTAATTGCAATGTTTTACGGAATAACATTCAAATTTCTAAATGTATTCTCTCTCATCCTTCGCATTCATGCGGTTTTCGAATTCGTACGTACTTTATATTGAATTATTCAATATGTTTCCTTACGTGCACACAAAAACTTTTCAATACTTGTTTCTTGAAAAAGTACAGATTGCCGTGCCGGTGTCTTTAGCCTAATTAACTCGATATACCTCGGATGGGTGCCCCTCTGGGAACCCCTGTTACTAATGGAACGGAGCCCCTGGCCGAAGGGTTAAAAAAAGGGATGAACTGACCGCGACATCACGTGACAAACGACAAATAAAGGAGGATTACTCTAATGTACACATGCTCAATGACTAAAAAGGGGCTAAAGAGACGGGTGGCGTAAAAGATGCAAGAAATTTAAAAAAATGTACTTGCCCACCTATTGTCTCACCTCCAGTTTTACTATTTTTTAAATGAATAACCCAGTAAAAATCTCCCCTTCAGATTGCAAATCCAGCGCTATTGCATACGTCACATCTGCGTCTAGAATTTTCTGTTCAACTGGCAAAGAACATGCTGGAAAAACAGTTTTAAATGTTCTGTTTTTAATGAATGCAAAAAATGTTTCTCTTGTCTAGAACGAATTAATCCATTAAAATAAAAGCTTCAGATTTTAATTTTCTCGTTATTATTCTCTCGTGATTATTCTCATGCTGTACGATTATCGTTATCACCACCTTCACCATTTGTAGCTGAGAATGTGCATTCTTGCATTCTTTCGGGAAACGCCCAGTAAAAATTTTGACCTTCAATTACACAATGCCCAATTGAGCTGTAGGAATGTATCGAATTTCAGTAAGGGTACATTTATGAGGACTTCAATTTCGTGGATTTCCTTGTCTTTTGAGATATTCGCGGAAAACTGAAGGAGTGCACACCTAAAATTACTTTAAGGGACATGACAAAATAATAGGGAGGTGGGATCTCTTGTCTGGTCATGTATTTTCAAAATTTCATTGTCTGAATAAAACTCTAGACTTGAGTTAAAAAACATTATTCTTTATATAAAAATAATAATCTGAAAAGAGCAGTCTAAATTATGCCCGTTAAAATATCTTTTAGGGAAAACCATCAAAATCGGTTAAGTTGTATCAGAGTCCAAGCTAATAGACTGACAAAAAATGTAAAAACTACTCATTGGTTTTTATCGCATAAATAATTATTATTGGTTTTTTATCATGTAATCACAAAAATGCATATTACATTATAATGAAAATCACAGATAATCACTCCAATTGAATAGACGATGACACACACAACGCATAATATATATTTTTATTTAATTCAACGGTTTAGAATATCTTCCAAATGTATTTTTCCATTAAGCTTGTTGCCTCCGTAAGTTCAACTGTAAAAACCAGAGAGATCAATTTTATCCAAGCGTAATTTTTTATTTATAACTTCTATTTTTCTAGTCTCAAATTCTTACTCGACCCACTTCGGGGCTTAAATTACAAAATATAAGATTCTTTATTTATAAAGGTTTTTGTATAACAAAAATACAAAAATTATTAGCGAGGATATGAGATCCTGTGTGCGACCCTGAAATAACTATACAAAACGAAATAAAGTAACAAGTCAGTTTTATACGAGTAAATTACAATGTTTTCAAGTGCGTCTCTTTAACAAGGGAAAGAATTTTATATTAAAAAAATTGTGTAAATAAATAATATAATATTAATAGGAGCTACGGTTTTTTATTTTTATTCATAATACAAAATCGGATGACACGTCTGGTGAATTTATTTGCTATTCATCACTATCGGAGTCCATCGTCAAGTAATTTGGCTACAATAGAATTTCACTAGCGTGAAATAGTTTCCCAAGATGCTGGGAAAATAAAAATGGAACTTAGTACATTCACCTAACCTAAATGCTCTTTGCTACAAGTGTTCGAAACTGCGATATAATTTTGTGCCACGAGTCATCGATTCTAGTTCCCAGGCGAGGGTAATGTTACTCTTTGTAATGTATTCAGTGCTTCAGACGAGTCCTGCAACTTTTATGAATCAATTTCAACTACTCTGTGATCTTTTATCACAAGTCTCCGTGCTTTAAAATAAATGTTTTCAAGAGAACTCAGAGAATTGAATGCTGTAAAGACGAGTTTTCTTTAGATGAACTAATATTAACAAATATCTAATAAAAAGACCCATTTTTATATGAATGGCAACTTTCAACATAAAAAAGCAAAATACTAAATGGAATTGTAAATTATTTTCAACAATATTTTCCCACATTATTGCGAATTTTCGCACGTCATCTCTTTCCTGTTTGTAAGATGCTATGAAAAAAAGATAAACAAAGGTTGGGGTTACATAATTCTGATTTTGGGGAATTCAGTGGCACATTTTTGAAAACTCTCTTTTCTTTATTATTTAGTTGGATTCAAAATAGCTACAATTATATTAATTCGGCAATCAAAAAAGATTGTTCGGCAGTATTTTTCTACAATTCGACGACGTAAAAAGAACGCATTACCAAATACAATGAAATAATAGGCGACTTGATTACTTCGCGTGAAATATACTAATATACAACATAAACATAGATAACATTTCTTTTATAAAAGCATCAAAAACTTAAATTACTTATTCAATACTTACATGTAACTACGAATCGATAAGAAGACTGCTCCAACAATGAGAAAATGGTCCAGTTCTATTTATTAACATGGCCCTTCAATTGTTCACCGCCAAAATTGGTTTCTTCCGAAGTCAGTGATTGGTGTTTCAAGAAACAAAAGAATACGAAAATATTCTCAACAACTCAATGAGTAAAGCGACACCTGTTGGCGACATAATTAATTACTGCCGAATGCACAAAACATTCGTGGTTTTGCGCATTATTTCCAGATATATATTACTGTGTGTGTATGTATAACCCTGTTTCATTTATGTGACCTCTCAAATTACTGTATGAAAAATGCATTGTTGAATGTAATAAATGTAAATCTTGTCTTGATATCATTTGGCTATGAATACATTTGCATTGTTTTTTGCTTTTTGTACCAAGATTTTATATAAGGTTACCTTTCTTCTATGTTTTTCTCCTCAATTTTGCCTCTTAATGTCACTGAAGATGTATCATGTATGACTATTGATGCAGACAATGTGAGCCTTACAAAACTCAAAGTAGTATTTAAAATTATCTATGTAAAAAAAATGTTACAGGTCTGCCATTGACTCCACAGTTCTCTTTCTGCTGTCCCAATTTGTGTTTTAAAAAATTAAAATGTTTTCAGTAAATAGGGTATGTTTCATATTAAAATGGTTTCAGTAAATAGGGTAGGTATACTTGTATACAGGTAAAAATGTGTTGCTTAGAATTTATTAATCATTTTGCTCTCTAATATGAGTGCTGAAAGATGACAGAAAATCAGATCATTGTTTACATTTCTCTTTACCATGATTTGTAATGTTTGCATTTCCATTTATGAGAATTTGCTTTGTACCACATTCAAGGGAATGAATGTCATGGATGCAAGATGATAACAAGTCATATGTGTGTGAGATTACAATAAATAATACAAATTTCATTCACATTTCTTGAAGAAGCTTGAATATATGTTTTTATTAATTATTTCTTTTGTGCTTTCTTAAATATATATGACATGCATGTAAATATGATGTCAAAATGTATTTATATAAATATAAAATTGTTAAATATAATTTGTTTATTACCAGGTTGCTATTTTTAAAAGATAGTAACATTTTGAGATGAAGGAAATCATATTAATTTGTCACAAACGTTTTGTGGGACTAATTAATTATTTTTTTTCAGATACCTATTTTCATTTCAATTTATTTATATAAAAAAACTCAATACAAGACTGTATGTCATGTACAGGGGAGAAGTGTAATTACGCACACTTTCTTGAGCTTTTCTAAACTCATGTTGTCTGGTGTAAATACTTTGAATACTATTTTCTTCAATTTATAATTTGAATTTACTAGAGGTGCAATCAGTATTATTATAGCTGGGGGAGGTCTGTAGTTAAAGTATAACTGACTTTTTCTTATACAGAATTTTCTATTTATGCTGAATTAATAATATTATTTTTAAATGCTGATCTATAGTTATTTAATTGGATTATTGAATATCTTTCATTAATGTAAAAATTTGCAAAAATTATATTTGTGTGAATGTGGCTTTGGAGAGGGGTGACCCATGGCTGAGCTGAACCTCCATGACCTCCCCCCCCCCGGATGCACTTTAGGAAAGCATTATAATTTGTTTTCTGTATTTTAATCCAAAATTGATAATCATTTCTCCAATGTTTCAGGTTCTTTAACAAATATTGTAAGTAACATATAGATATATTATGCTTTAATGTCTTCCTTAACAATTTGTCAAAACTTTTGAAGAACTAGTCAGTTTCTATATTTGTCATTGTTGTTTGCAAGATAAATTTCTTGCTAGTTGTTTGTTTGTATTCTTGTTTTCAATAGAATTTACTGTCCATTGTTTGAAGTATTATTTCAACTTTTTTTAAATTCTTACATTAATCTAAATCAGTTTTGGCTTTTGGTGCATCAGCTTTACACAAGTTACTATTAAATGTAGTTTGTAGATGTATATTTCTGTTAAAAAAATGATTTATGATAATTGTGAAATATTTGAGAAAAAAATGCATGTGAATAACAAGTTGTAAGAAGTAAACCAGTTGTCTTGTAGTAGTGGAGGTAGTATTGATGGATTTCCTAACACCAAAGCTAGGAGGCTGAAAATTCTGAATTCCAAAAAAACAAAAACAACCCTTTATAAACCATTGAAAACATATATTTATAACCCATACTCACAATTTTTTTTTAATATGAGTTTTAACAGGAGCTGATTTCCAAACATGCAGGTTTACTTTAATAATAACTATTATCAGTACCAAATTGTAAATTATTTTATTGTTTTACTGGACGTAATTTTGTGTACATTTATGAGATGGTTCTACAATTACAATATCGCTTTTGACAATGTCTGTTACAGGTCTATAAACCCATGTTTCATATTAACAATGACATTGCATTCCAAGAATAAGAAAGTTAGTGTAATACTATGATTCAAGATATTCTTATTAATATAAAATGAGTCAATATTGTAATGATTAGCTCTTTATACTGATTGTTGAATAATTATAATGATTGAATTAATGACCAATAATTATAATGATTTAATAATTGCTAGTGATTTAAGAAATGGGCACAATCAACATCATACATTTTATTCTGAAGTTTTCACAAATAACTTCAAGGAAAAGATGATCATTAGCTTCTTAAAGATTTATGAGGAAGCATTTATTGTATTTTTATAACAACATTTTCATAACATTACATCATAATTTCAATATAGGAATAAATTTTCCATTTAAACTTACCTTCTGTGAATGATCTAGAACTGATTGTCCCCCCTCCCCTCAGCAAAGGTGCAATTTCACCAATATCATATAACGATCATATAATAATCATACAATGATATCAGATAATCATTGGGATATGTGCCATAGCAAATTTTATTTGATTACTTTTTCTGTGTTTCAGAATATTAAATTTTGTAATAATATAAATGTTTTTAATATCTTTCATAAATTCATTATCTTGTTAATTTTTGTTGAAATATTTATTTATTAAAACACTATTATTCTTTGAGCATTAGATACTCAGTTTAGATGGTCAATTGCAGACTTGGCAAATTGAAAATATGCACTAAAAAAATTCTAAAATTATGAAACATTAATTAGTAGCAGTTTTAAGTAGTTGAAACATTACATTTTCAATAAATTATTAATAAGTCAATTCAGGTTGTTGTGAGTCTTACATAAAACTATTTACTGCTCTACAGGATCATTATTTATCATGATGATTACAATTTGTAATGAAATCCCATACATCAATTTACTTCTATCTTTTTATTTCTACTCTATTTTTTATTTTCATGAATTTGTTCTCAACATTCGATATTTCGTGCCTCACTCAAAGCTATCAATAATTCATCTTCATTGTCACTAAATGAAGGTCCTTGCTTCCTTTTATATCTCTGGACTATTTTGTGGGATTCCCATTTAGTTAAAAAAAATGCCCATTTCACTGAATAAAAGTACTCCAAAAATGTACAAGTATGGGAAGTTCTTCCACCCTTAAAAGCACACAGGTGTAGAACACTCCGGACTTAATTGTCATACACTTATGAGAACAAATATGACATGCGCCTGAACTTATAAGTAAAAGCAAAAATAAAGAAAAATTTCCAATTGAATTTAGAAGTGGAAGGTATTCAGTTTTCTTAAAATATTCCCCAGTTCTATTCTTAAATGTATGAGTGAGGTATGACACTGTTACAGGGCAGGGCAAAGAATACTACATGTTTTCAAGTAATGTTATAGAATGCTTGTATATTGTTTATAATTAAAGACAAACATTGTTCATTATAATTACACACATAAGTATTGAGGCTCAATAAAGATTAGAGGAGACTATTGAACCTTTGAAGTCTTGAGCTTGTAGGCCATGTCGGTGCTTTCTGGTTATTCCTGTTCATATTTATTTATCACTGCCTAACAACTGTAGGGCCATGGTTTTCTGATATAAGCTTGTTGAGAAAAAACATTTGATTCTTGTAGTCAAGTTTTTGATTTTGTTACTGAAAAGTAGCAAGTTGATTGTGTTTTTATTTTTTTTTGTGTTAATGATTCGCGAAACAAATCCGACAGCATGCATATTTCTATAATATTCTTAGTATTCATCTGAATTTATTTTCATTAATAACATAACTGATATCATGACTTTTTCTGAACTACACATCACATACGTGTGAACAGTTTTACATAATGCATGCTATTTTGTATGTAGGTCCTATGCATTACATTATTTTTAGGTACATGACATTTCAAAGCCTGTTCTTCAGAGCTGTGATTAATTGATAAGTTATGATTGTGCAAGACAGCAGCAATCAAGGTGATAAATTGGGACTGATATTTTGAAGGATGACAATGAAATTGTGATGAAATGTGGGGGTAATAATGTTGAAGTTAGCAACTTTGGGTTTCTTCAGTGTTAATGTAGAAAACAATGCCAATTACATTGGAGAAGTTATAGATAGTGATAATGTAGATTTTTGAATATTAAGTGGAGTATTTGAACCGGCTTGCTAAAACAAATTTTTCCTTCCATTAGGAAGTACTTGCTGCTTGTGAATCGCGAACTACTACTGCAATTCACTAAAATTGAATAAAATACCAGTGAAATATGGTACCTGATGATGACAAATTAATAAAAATAATATTTATTGAGTCACTAAAACAATTTTAATCTTGTATGATGTGTGTAGGTGCAAATATCTTCCTGAGCTCCAGATTTCCTACTCTGTGTTACTAGAGTAAAAGTAGAAGTAGCATTTTAATGTAAGAAATGTAAAAGAACTGCAAGAAACATTCAAATTTAATTTTGCTAACAAATAATTGATCCTCCACTCCTCTCATGTCTGGCAAAAGTTGAGAGCAGAGCTCAAGAAAACTGGTGCAGAGTGAAGTTACATTTACTGTCCAGAAATCAAAGCAAGGGGGCCATCTTAGCAGTTGGTCAAAGAATCAAGGGAAACTGGATGAAAACCCTGATTGAGTCAGTATCATTGATCTTACAGTGAATTAGAATATTTGTTACTAATGATAATAATAATAACAATAACTGATAACAGTACTTCTACTACTACTAATAATAATGACAACAATAGTATTCATTGAGAATGATTTAACAATGTTAGTGTTAACAATGCCTAATGCATCAAGGAAATCCAGAGTGAATTGAATGACTTGTTACTCATTGGAGTTAATTTCTGCATGAATCTGAAATGTAATGTGAAATAAACATTTGTTATATGGACTTAAAAAGTTACCTATATTTTGTTTTCATTTTTAAGTTTAATAAATTCAAGGTAAATAATTACAATAGGAAGACAGGTCCTTCATTTTCATAAACCTTTGTGAAGGATTTGATGTAAATATATAGTAATTTGAAGTGAACACTTTTTACTTTTATATTCACTCACAAAAGATGTGTTCATAGGCACGCAAAGTTAGGTTCAGTGATAAAAGACCAGTACATAACTTTGAACACCAAAGAATCAAAAATGGAAAATGTTTTGCATGTTATTCACTTAAAGAAATAGTTGAACACTTAATACTACTTCTTTACTTATATATTTTGTAATCATGAAAAAATTAAATAAAAGTGATTAAAATGAATTAAAATGTTCAAAAGTCAATCACCATCCCCCTATTAAATGTTTGAACAAATATTAGACAGTGATTCACTAGCACAATATCTATAATTAACTTTTATTTGTTAAAATTAACAGAAAATGTAAGGGACAGGTAATTAATAACTTAAATGGCCAGATGCTATCCTAATAATCTTTGGTACATTATTAAAACATTCTCTGTTATTCAATTCAAATGACAACTAGTGGTACCATAGAATGGCATAAACTTTCTTGCACTAGTTAGTTTTCTTGTCTCTTTAGTCTGGACTAGCATTCCGGTTTTGCTTCACTCTTCTCAGCTACTGCCAATTGGTGCATAAAAGTTCATATTTTCTAAATTTTGGGGTTCCTAATAGTTGAACTTAAACGTGACTTTAAGAATATTATGGAGAATTAAAACATGGCCTTTTTTGCTAATTTACATTGAAAAATTTGCAGCAGTTTTTGAGAAAATGTCGTGTGAATGTGATTGAAAATGCACAATTACGCCTGTATACATGTAGTTATCTGAGAAAGTAACTAGAGGTGCTACAGAATGGTACAGACTTTCTCATAGTATAGTTTTATAATTTTCTTGGTGTGGTCTGGCTTTAAAGTTTTGCTCCATTTACTGGCCAGCTGCCATCTATCGTTGCCCCAAATACATGTTTTTTCCTTTCTCAACTTTTTGCTTTCCTAGTAGTACAGCCGAAATATTACTTCAAGAATATTAAAGAAGAGTAAAAAATCGTCCTAAATAGAAATTTTCATTGCAAAATTTGAAGCGGTTTTAAAGAAAATGGTCATTAAGCATTACTGTAAATGCGAAATTTGAAGCTCTTTTTATACACAGGAATCTATTGAGTTTTCGAAAATGTTTATTTGAAATCATTTGAAGCACTTCCACTCGCAATTGCGACGATGTATACAAATCGATGAAAATGTCCATATTAACGGATTGAGAGGTATTTCAAAAAAATTACATTTGTGTAATTTTTGAAAAAACAAATGAA
The DNA here is from genome assembly GCA_011170035.1 of Teleogryllus occipitalis. Taxonomy (NCBI): domain Eukaryota; kingdom Metazoa; phylum Arthropoda; class Insecta; order Orthoptera; family Gryllidae; genus Teleogryllus; species Teleogryllus occipitalis. The sequence continues at coordinate 40,813 of BLKR01015497.1, forward strand.
TACACCAAAATGAACTTTACGTCATATTAAATAGCGCACATAGCACTGTCTATTGGAAAAAATTGAAGAAAAAATTGGAGCCATTTTTGAGAAAATGGCGTTAGAGCGTTTCGGAAAATGCGGATTTTTGAGCTCATTTGTACAGAAAACGGTTGAGTTTTCGAGAAACTTTATTTGACATTATTTAAAGCACATGTACTCATAAATGTAATAATGTGAAGAATTTTTTTAATGTAAATATTACCGACGAGAGACGAGTAAAAAAAAATCATTTTGTTATTTTTGAAAAAACAACAACAAAAGAATACAACAATATGGCGTTTATGTCACGGCATAGGATTTGTTTGGTACTAACTCTACCAACAATGTAAAAAAAGTTGGAGCCGTTTTTGAGAAAATATTGTTTTTTTAATTTTTTAAAATTGTAAATATTGCATGCACTATTGCACGAAAACTACTAAAATTTCCGAAACAATGTATATGACCTTATTGAAAGAACTATTTATCCACAACAATTTTCATTTGAAAGAAAGAATCTTTGTCTTCAATTTTGTAGTTGTAGGAAAACACCGACAAAATTCAAACTTTTGCAATTTTCAAAAATTCAGAGTTAACGGTGAAAATCGATCCTACGCCACCTTTATAAGTGTATTTTGCTCTTATCTTACAAGATTGATTGATTGATTTTTTCGTGTTTCCGGGCGCGTCAACTGCTCTGGTCATTAGTCCCGCTAGTGTAGTGCATTTTTATTCACGGGAGATAGCGGTGATCTTCCCCCGCTGGATGGCGAAATCCGGCACCGACCTACCGTCGGCTAGTGGGGTTTCCCCCTAACCAGGACTCTCCAACCAGCGGGGCACCGCCCCAGCCGGGACAAGCTCTAAGCTCCCGACCGGTCTCCCGGGATATGTGGTAGTGCAGTGCATGTTAGTGTAAGTGTGTGTGAGGGGAGGGAATAGGACAAGGAATGGGAAGGAAAGATCGCGCGCGGTCCGTGGCCCGTTTGGTATGGTACTGCTCCGGCATTCGCCTGGTGTTGATCGGAGAAACCACGGAAAACTACCGATCAGAGCAGCCGGCCGCTAGAATTCTCCTCCAGACAGTGACTGAATTCGACCTAGCTGAAAAGCTAATGTCGAAAATCCTGCCGCCGTGGGGAGCGTAACCTAGGACCTCCCGGTCAGAGGCGCTGCAGTGACATCAGTTGATGCACGGAGCTACCGCTCCCGGTTGTCTTACAAGAAATTTAAAGAAAAAATTTGGAGTCGTTTTGAGAAAATTTTGAAAATGTTCGGGGACGCCATGTCAAAAAATCAATTGGAAGCAAATCACCCGGTCGTCTGTCTGTGAACACTACTCGCGCCTAAACCACAAGTACAATCTTTTCCAAATTGAAGAATCCTATGTCGATCTGTCTCTAGGTACAGCTTTGAAATTTTGAAAACCATTCTTTAAAATTTGGGGTACTTTACATGATTAAGATTTTGCATACCCCTAGCCCGATTGCCACTCAGGACGAACCATCGTCAATCACGTCTGGCGTGGTGCTATGTGCGGTTCAGCTAGGAGATTGAATGGCGTCACCAGCATTTCAGCTAGGTCGAATTTAGCCGCTGTCTGGAGGAGAATTCTAGCGGCCGGCTGCTCTGATCGGTAGGTTTCCGTGGTTTCTCCGATCACCTCCAGGCGAATGCCGGTGCAGTACCCAAACAAACGGGCCACGGACCGCGCGCGATCTTTCCTTCCTCTTCCTTGTCCTATCCTCTCCTCACACACACACACACACACACACTTACACTAACATGCACCACACTATCGCATATTCCGGGAGACCGGTCGGGAGCTTAGAGCTTGTCCCGGCTGGGGCGGTGCCCCACTGGTGGGAGAGTCCTGGTTAGGGGGAAACCCCACTAGCCGACGGTAGGTCGGCGCCGGATCTCGCCATCCAGCGGAGGAAGATCACCGCCATCTCCCGAAAAAACCTGCACTACACTAACGGGACTAATGACCAAAGCAGTTGACGCTCCCGGAAACACGAAAAAATCAATCAATCAATTGAATGGCGTGCAGTGGTGTTTAGTGATGAGAGCCGCTTCTGCCTGCACGCCAGTGATGCTCGAGTGCGGGGTTATAGTTACGTCACGTTGGGCCACCCCGGGAGTGATGGTGTAGGGTGCCATCAGCTACAATTCGCGTTGGTCTTTGGTGAGGGATCATTGACCAGTGCTGGAAACAAGCTCTGTTTTTCTCAAGCACGTTCTGTGGTCTGTGCTAATAACTTTCTTGCAACGGGAGGGTGGTGCGCTGTTCCAACAGGACAATACCCACCTACACACTTCATGCGCCAAGCAACAGGCTCTCCGCGATGTTCGTCAACTGCCCTGTCAGACATGCTCGCCAGATTTGACCCTGATCGAGCATGTGTGGGACATGATGGGCCAATACCTGACCTGTGCTGCGACTCCCCCAACAACTCCGCCTGCTCTGTGTGTGGCGGTGCAGGAGGCGTGGAACAGTGAACCGCAGGACACTACTCGCCACCTGTACGATGGGATGCCAGACCGCATCAGGGCTTGTCGTACTGCCCGCGGCGGGTACACGCAGTATTTATGTGGCCTTTCCGGTCCATGGCTCTCTCTGTTGTAGGCCGTGCGAGTCTCACATGGCTCTGCCCATTCATCATGTGAAGTATTCTGTCTATATGTGCTGTAAACGTACGGAGGAATAGATTGTACAATGCAATCGGGGTGTTGCTACCCTTTTTTTCGGTCAGTGTAATAAATACATAATTTACACTACACGCTACTTTACACTGTTTAGAAATTTTATTATTAGAGCCATTATTAAACCTAAACGATAATTTCATCTTTCAACGCTTATCGGGTGTTTACAAAAATATTATAAATTCGACATGCTCAGTGGTTTTATGGAAACAGTTTTATGTCGATCAGAGCAGTCGGATACGAGAATTATCCTCCAGATAGCGGCTGAAATCGGCTCAGCTATACAGCTAGTGTCAAAAATATGGCACTATCGGGACTCGAACCCTTGGACCTCTCATTCAGAGTCTCAGTGGAGACGGCGAGATGCTGGCTCTGAGCTTACTCAGCCATAATTTCGGTTGCGATTCGAGAAGCGTTTGATGTGTATTCCCAAACCAGGTAAAAATGATTGTGCTGAAACACCTGCAAACGAAGCCGGAAGGTAAATGAGAAAGCCATTGACTAGAAACATTAATGCTCTTCCGTACATTGACTGAAAGTTAGTGACAGGAAAAGAAGATAGAATTATTCTTTGTCAGGATGACCGAGGGTAAAGTATTAAACAAGTGCTCCAGGTTTGTAACGATTCTTCTCTTTACGAGCACAATCTTCACCAGTCTGACGAACGCTGGGGGGGGGGAGATACCTGGTTGGGAAAAACCGCCGCAAGCCGACATGTACGTTCCATCTCACGCGATAAAAACATGCACTACACTTACCGGGAGCGGTAGCTCAGTGCATCGACTGATGTCACTGCAGCGCCTCTGACCGGGAGGTCCTAGGTTACACTCCCCACGGCGGCAGGATTTTCGACTCTAGCTTTTCAGCTAGGTCGAATTCAGTTGCTGTCTTGAGGAGAATTATAGCGGCCAGCTACTCTGATCGGTAGTTTTCCGTGGTTTCTACGATCAACACCAGACGAATGCCGGAGCAGTACCCTACCAAACGGGCCACGGACCGCGCGCGATCTGTCCTTCCTCTTCCTTGTCCTATCCTCTCCCATTACACACACACACACACACACACACACACACACACACTAACACATGCACTACACTACATATTTCAGGAGACCGGTGGGGAGCTTAGAGCTTGTCCCGGCTGGGGCGGTGCCCCGCTGGTGGGAGAGTCCTGGTTAGGGGGAAACCCCACTAGCCGACGGTAGGTCGGTGCCGGATCTCGCCATCCAGCGGGGGAAGATCACCGCCATCTCCCAAGAAAAAAAACATGCACTACACTAACGGGACTAATGACCTTAACAGTTGACATCCCCGGAATCAATAAAACGTCAGTCTATCAATCGCAACGTTTCATAATAATGAATATCTGATAATGAAGCGTGTTTTATAGTACTAAGTAAATAAAAGTCTGTATGTTTTATGAATGTATGTTTTATTTTTGATTAGAAAAAAGAGATATTGAAGTTATATTTTTAAAATTGTCTCAAAACCACCAAGGTATGGTAAAAATCCTCGAATTCGTCGGTTTCCTCGAGATTTTCTATTTGATTGACTTCCTAGAGATTCTTTATTCGATTACTTTGCACAAGATCCTCCCTGCTTGGGTACCATGATAGAGATACTTTTTTCAGCAACTTTCTCAACATTATCTTCTTGATCGATCTGCTTGAAATCCTCCATTTGATCAACTATCTCGCAGGTGAGAGAAAATTATCGCGGGGAACTGATATAAACTCCCTCGCGTAATTTAAAGGGCGACTAGCCCTTTGAGAAAGTCTTTCTAGAACTTTTTCTTAGGACTTCTCCACGATTCAAATACATGTCACATAATTTCTAGAGATTGTACAAAAATTGCAAGTGCAGCTTTAAAAAAAATATTATACCCATTCTATATCTAACTTTTGCAAATCATTTTTGGACGCAAAGTAATAAATAAACAAATGATGCGTCATTGTATTTGCGATTTTCATAGAGATGTGTAAACCATTGGAAGGTCGAAATAAAAGACGAATCCATCGGAAGATCGAAAGAGAAAAGAGGACGAGAATACCTCGAACTGAAAATAGTGAGAAAAGACAATATTTGAATAAACGAAAAATGTAAAAACGACTGAATAATGCATAGCAGATTTTACGACTGAAGGTGAACATCTTAAAGGGAAGAGAAAGGAATGGCAAAGATATTCCGGATTCCAAGAAGTACGTTAAATATGGGACGAGTTGTAGAAAAGCAAAATCAAACACAACACACAATTAGACAGAAAAAGTAGAATAAAAAATTGCTGGAAATAAACGTTGGAAAAATTATAAAAAACAAAGAAACAAACGAAAAAAGAATGTGCTGAGAACTCAAGCTCATGTGAGAAATTTGAATGGAATGTTATGAAACGAATTCTATGTACCAAAATCATGGCTTGCATTGTGTTTTATGAAGCGTGGAGTCATGAATTTGAAATGTTGTTGGTATTAATATATAAGTTTATTTAAACTACGTTATCACGTTTTGAGCATTCATACGATCTACATGTAAGTACATTTAGTGCAAAAAGTGATTGTACACCTAGGAAAATATGGCTAAAATATGAGTATAAACGCGGTGATAGAGAAATATTGAGAACAGAGTTAGAGCTTGTGAAAATCTAATTATTATTCCCTCATATTATAAAAGCTCAAAATATTAATAACCCAATGGTACGTCATTTAATACAGTGTAGAGTTTTGTTTATTGCCTTCTGTCTTTGGGGCATGGATTTCAGATGCCTGTGGGGCACGAACTTAGACATAGTCTTCAGTCAATTAAATTTCACTGTCATGAGAGCATTTTAAAATCTTGTTTATTAGACAAACTGAATGTTCTATTTTTTATTCCAAGAAATGATGATCTATGGGGTTAACATTAGAGAATTGAGGAAGTGTATGCGTTTATTTTTGGGCGTTGCAGAGCATTACAATCGAGTGTTGACAGCATAATGTTTCATGTCATTATCATTATGAAACAAAGTTATTTCCAGCAACCAAGACCAACGCGTAAACCTAGAGATTTTCCTTTAAAATAAACATACCCCTTCTGTTTCTTCACACCATCGATTATAGGCAGACGACCCACACTTAAAGTACTCCCCCCCCCCAGAGTAGCAGGATAATTCCTCCAAGTTTGACTGTAGGCACAAGATTTCGAAGGTTCACTTCTGTATTAAGGTTGCTCCAAGAATGTTATTTTAAGTTCCGTCTGAAAATATTCTAAATTCCGAAAGACTGACCAATTTTTCGCATCTCTTCGGCAGAAATCAATGGCTTCATGCGATATTGTGAGAATTCTGATTTGGTGTTGTTGACGTTCTTATCAGAAGAAATAAAACGAAGATGACCTCTTTTATTTCTTCTTCATGCGATATGCTTTGTCCATCAATACCTTTTTCCGGGTTTGATACCCTTTTCCCAACAAATATTGCGAAGTGTACGCTTATATTGTGGACTGTACGGCCGATACTTCAACTTCACTTATCTTGGGAGGTGGGGGCGATCAGCTTATCGTTTTTATCGCGGGAGGGTGCGGTAATTTCCCCCGCTGGTTGACGCCGATCGGGCGCCGACCTGCGTCAGCTTGTGTTTTCTCCAACCAGGTACATCTCTCCAACGTGGCACCGCTTTGATTGATTGACTGATTTTTTCGTGTTACCGGGTGCGACAACTGCTCTGGTAATTAGTCCCGTTAGTGTAGTGCATGTTTTTTCTCGGGAGATGGCGGTGATCTTCCCCCGCTAGATGGCGAGATCCGGCGCCGACCTACCGTCGGCTAGTGGGGCTTCCCCCTAACCAGGACTCTCCCACCAGCCCCAGCCGGGACAAGCTCTAAGCTCCCGACCGATCTCCCGGAATGTGTGGTAGTGTAGTGCATGTTAGTGTAAGTGTGTGTGTAAGGGGAGAGGATAGTACAAGGAAGAGGAAGGACAGATCGCGCGCGGTCCGTGGCCCGTTTGGTAGGGTACTGTTCCGTCATCCGCTAGGTGTTGATCGGAAACCTATCGACCAGAGCAGTCGACCGCCAGAATTCTCCTCCAGGCAGCGGCTGAATTCGACCTGGTAGCCAGTGTCGAAAGTCCTGCCACCGATGAGAGTGCAACCCTTGGATCTCCCGGTCAGAGGCAGTCCAGTGACATCAGTTAATGACGAGTTACATGGACCATAGAAGGAAAAGCCAATATTAGCTACCTCATTTCTCTTCATTACTTCGAATGTACGATCAAATTTTCCACCTAGTCTGCATGCCTTTAATAGATTTTTTAATTTTTTAGACTTTGCATTTGTCTTCTGGGGCTTTCTTTCGTATCCCCTACATGTATTTATTTACTAAGTTCATTTTCCCAGATATTTAGAAAAAATAAAATATTTGGTAAAATAATAACTTTATTCAAAATATATTTAATATTTGTTTCTCACAACGTTACGTGTTTTCTGTACCACATCATTAGGTAACCTATAATAACAAAACAAATAAACGTTTTTACAAGTTTCAAAAATTCAATACGTTTTAATTACACAGGCACACAAAAAAAAGTGGCCACACCCAAAGACTTGGCACATGTTTCTCTATGAGTATCGACGCATTGAATTCGTATCTGAAGTCAGAATTGCGCCACCACATTTCATTTTTTATCGCAAAATATCCTTGTAAAATATTTTTTTGTTTTCAAAGGTCGGAGATCAGACCCAAAGACTTGACAAATAAACATTTGTCAAGTCTCTATAACTCTATATAACGACTCTATAAATATAGACGCGTTGAATCCGAATCTGAAGCTAGAATTGCGCCACCACCCAGTAGTTTTTTAAATCGCAAAAAATAATCATTAGATTTACAATTTATAATTTCACGGTGTTTTTCGCGATTAGCAAATAAAAAAAAGAAACTAGAGAGTGGTGGTGCAATTTTGGCTTCAGATTCGGATTCAGCTCGTCGACGTACATAGAGAAACATGTGTGAAGTCTTTGGACCTGACAACTTTATTTGGTTGCCTGTGTTATTAGTTACGTTGATGTAGTGCATGCTTATACCGGGAAATGACGGTGTTGCATGATAGTGCTGGGTGAAACGATGGGAAGCTATAAATCAGAGCAACCAGTCGCTAGTTTTCCTACATAGTACATGCATTTGATCCAGCTGAGTAGCTAGTGACGAAAATCCGCCACCGACAGATCTCGAACCCAAAATCCTCACGCTTAGCGATGCTGCAGAGGCAAGGAAAATGTTGTAACTAAGTTATTTAAGCCGGAAGGAGAGCTGGGGGCACCTAGCTAACACCCGAATAAGAACAGGCGAAGAGGCATATCTTAGCTTGTTTTGATGTGTAGACACCAGCTATATAGCTAGGTCGAGTTCAGCCACTGTCTGACGGAATTTCTAGCGGCCGGCTTCTCTGAGCGGTAGTTTTCTGTGTTTGTTCCGATCAACACCAGGCGAATGCCGGAGCAGTACGGGCCACGGACCATGCGCGACCTTTACATCCTCTTCCTTCTTGTATCCTCACCCCTTACACTATCACACATGCCAGGAGACCGGTCGGGAGCTTAGAGCTTGTCCCGGTTGGGGCGGTGCCCCGCTGGTGGGAGATATCTGGTTGGCGAAACCCCTGCTAGACGACGGGGAAGATCACCGCCACCTCCCGATCAAAAACGTGCGGAACTAATGACTTTAGTACTTGGCGCACCCGGAATCACTAATCAATCAATCAATCAATCGGACGTGTTGAGCACCGTTGATCAGTGGGGATTCCTTGGTGTAAACAAAGTAGACATGCGTACTCTGTTGTTAATACATTCCACTCATAGTGCATTTTAAATGACCCATACAGTTTTAATATTCTGTAAGTATTTTTCTTCCGGAAATGTAAAATGAACATATCATTTTCGAGGCACGATTTATTCTTTGTTCATAACAAGTTCTCGCTTATTTCTCTTCCTGAATCGGGTATCTCTGGGTGGGTACGTTTGGAAGTGGCCTTGCTTTGTGCCGTTTCCTGAGAAAAGGCTCCGGAATGGGTATAGAACTATAGCAAGCTTTGCCCATACTCAAAGCGTGCGCATCGGCAAAGGTGGCTCAGGGCATCAATTTCACCCTAGTGCCTCTGACCGGGAAGTCTTATCGGCACCTCCCACGATAAAAACACGCAATACATTTACGGCACTAATGATAAAATACAAAATATTTAGGTAGACGTTCCCAGAATTGTAGGTATTTTTATCTCCAGCTTGATGTGTTACTCTTTGATTAGCAAGAATGAACAGAGATAAAACGAAAAAAATTAGCATGTAACCGAGGTTAAGACATCTAACTCCCACTCACGAGGGCGACAGCTGAAGAGGACTAACGGTCGTTTGTTGAGACGGGGCCGTGATTCTGTTCCGTCTGCGGCTGTGCCGTTGGGCACTTTTGAACCATTGGGGGAGGGACGCGGGATCAGGGAAAGAAATAAACAGCTATAGCAAATGAAAATGGCTCGTGGCTAAGAGCGAGGTCACTCGCCTTTCACCAAGGAGGACCGGCTTCGATTCCCGGACAATCTCATGTGCAATTTGTTCCAACAAAACGAGTTTGACAAGGGCTGGCACAACTCCTGTGAATTGTTCTAAACCTATTCCTAATTCCTTCCCAATTCTGGCCGCTGGGTAGTGACGCAGGAGCACTCAGAGACAGGCGTGTACGCGGAGATGCTACCTGGCGGTCCTCTTGATTGATTTTTTCGTGTTTCCGGGCGCGTCAACTACTGTGGTCATTAGTCCCGTTAGTGTAGTGCATGTTTTTTTCCGGAGATGGCGGTGATCTTCCCCACTGGATGGCGAGATCCGGCGCCGATCTACCGTCGGCTAGTAGGGTTTCCCCCTAACCAAGACTCTCCCACCAGCGGGGCACCGCCCCAGCCGGGACAAGATCTAAGCCCCCGACCGGTCTCCCGGAAATGTGGTAGTGTAGTGCATGTTAGTGTCAGTGTGTGTGTAAGGGGAGAGGCTAGGACAAGGAAGAGGAAGGATAGATCGCGCGCGGTCCGTGGCCCGTTTGGTAGGGTACTGCTTCGGCATTCGCCTGGTGTTGATCGGAGAAACCACGGAAAAATACCGATCAGAGCAGCCGGCCGCTAGAATTCTCCTCCAGACAGCGACTGAATTCGACCTAGCTGAAAAGCGAGTGTCGAAAATCCTGCCGCCGTGGGGAGTGGGAACCTAGGACCTCCTGGTCAGAGGCGCTGCAGTGACATCAGTTGATGCACTGAGCTACCGCTCCCGGTCTTCCTCTTGACAAGTTATACGACAAGACTGGATACTAGACGTAAAATAAAATGTTAACGGAAGATTACTCCACAGTGTAAGCGCACAACGATCGTTTAGGGGCTAGGAGACGCGTTGCGTCAATATATACGCAACAAATTAAAAAAAAGATAAAAATATCATAAAATATTTACGTGGACTATACTGCGCATTTCAAAAATAAAATGAGTTCAGTGTTCGCAGAATGGCTTGCCGTTGTATTTCCAGCTCGAAGTGTTCCTATTGGATTAGCCGAAAACACCAGAAATAAAACGAAAAATAATAAGCAGGCAGGGGAGCTGGAGACAGGTGAAGCGGACTAACGGTCGCTTGTAGAAACGGGGCGCGTGCTTCTGTACCGTCTGCGGCTGTGCCGTGGCGTACTCTTGACCCAGTGGGGGTGAGACGCGGGGGCGGGAAAGGAATAAACAGCTATTGGAAGTAAAGATAAAAATATAATAAAAATTAGGTAGACTATAAAATAAATTTAAAAAAATTAGACGTGTTTGTATCATGGCAGGCATTTGTATTTCCAGCTCGATGTGTTATTCTTTGATTAACAAGAAAGAACAGAGGTAAAACGAAAAATAATAAGCAAGTAGGTGAGCTGGAGGCACCTGACTCCCACCCACGTCGGCGCCAGCTGAAGAGGCCTAACGGTCGCTTGTTGAGACGGGGCGCGTGCTTCTGTACCGTCTGCGGCTGTGCCGTGGGGCACTCTTGACCCAGTGGGGGAGGGACGCGGGGTGCGGGAAAGGAATAAATATCTATTGTCAATAAAGATAAAAATATCATAAAAATTAAGTAGACTATAATATACATTTCATAAAACTTAGACGTGTTCGCAGAATGGCAGGACTTAGTATTTCCAGCTCGATGTGTTATTCTTTGATTAACAAGAAAGAACAGAGGCAAAACGAAAAATAATAAGCAGGCAAGGCAGCTGGAGGCACCTGACTCCCACCCACGTCGGCGACAGCTGAAGAGGCCTAACGGTCGCTTGTTGAGACGGTGCGCGTGCTTCTGTACCGTCTGCGGCTGTGCCGTGGGGCACTCTTGACCCAGTGGGGGAGGGACGCGGGGTCCGGGAAAGGAATAAATATCTATTGTCAATAAAGATAAAAATATCATAAAAATTAAGTAGACTATAATATACATTTCAAAAAACTTAGACGTGTTCGCAGAATGGCAGGACTTAGTATTTCCAGCTCGATGTGTTATTCTTTGATTAACAAGAAAGAACAGAGGCAAAACGAAAAATAATAAGCAGGCAGGGGCGCTGGAGGCACCTGACTCCCACCGACGTCGGCGACAGCTGAAGAGGCCTAACGGTCGCTTGTTGAGACGGTGCGCGTGCTTCTGTACCGTCTGCGGCTGTGCCGTGGCGTACTCTTGACCCAGAGGGGGTGAGACGCGGGGGCGGGAAAGGAATAAATATCAATTGTCTATAAAGATAAAAATATCATAAAAATTAAGTAGACTATAATATACATTTCAAAAAACTTAGACGTGTTCGCAGAATGGCAGGACTTAGTATTTCCAGCTCGATGTGTTATTCTTTGATTAACAAGAAAGAACAGAGGCAAAACGAAAAATAATAAGCAGGCAGGGGCGCTGGAGGCACCTGACTCCCACCGACGTCGGCGACAGCTGAAGAGGCCTAACGGTCGCTTGTTGAGACGGTGCGCGTGCTTCTGTACCGTCTGCGGCTGTGCCGTGGCGTACTCTTGACCCAGAGGGGGTGAGACGCGGGGGCGGGAAAGGAATAAATATCTATTGTCTATAAAGATAAAAATATCATAAAAATTAAGTAGACTATAATATACATTTCAAAAAACTTAGACGTGTTCGCAGAATGGCAGGACTTAGTATTTCCAGCTCGATGTGTTATTCTTTGATTAACAAGAAAGAACAGAGGCAAAACGAAAAATAATAAGCAGGCAAGGCAGCTGGAGGCACCTGACTCCCACCCACGTCGGCGACAGCTGAAGAGGCCTAACGGTCGCTTGTTGAGACGGTGCGCGTGTTTCTGTACCGTCTGCGGCTGTGCCGTGGCGTACTCTTGACCCAGAGGGGGTGAGACGCGGGGGCGGGAAAGGAATAAACAGCTATTGGAAGTAAAGATAAAAATACAATAAAAATTAGGTAGACTATAATATAAATTTAAAAAAATTAGACGTGTTCGCAGAATGGCAGGCATTTGTATTTCCAGCTCGAAGTGTTACTATTGAATTAGCAAGAAAGAACAGAGGAAAACGAAAAATAATAAGCAGGCAAGGCAGCTGGAGACACCTGACTCCCACCCACGTCGGCCTCAGCTGAAGAGGCCTAACGGTCGCTTGTTGAGACGGGGCGCGTGCTTCTGTACCGTCTGCGGCTGTGCCGTGGGGCACTCTTGACCCAGTGGGGGAGGGACGCGGGCGGGGGGGGGGGAGGCGGGGGCGGGCGCGGGTCGATAGACGGGGGAATCGCGGTGTGAGCCGAGCGCGCGCGTTTCTCCCTCCATCTCCACCCCTCCCCTCCCCTCCCTCCCGCTCGCGCCGCCGCCGCGGTCGCCGCTGCAGTGGCGGTCTTCCCCTCCGGGTGGCACGTTGGCTGTTAGCCGCGGCGCCGTTATTACCAGCGGCGGCCGGGTCGGCGGGCAGCATGGCGACTGACTGCACGGTGCGGCGAGGGGTCGACGTTACCGTGGGATTTTGCCGCGCTGCTCTGGGTAAGTCGTTTTACTAACCGTCTGTCGTGCTCGCAGCTCCGACCTCTTGCGGTGTGCTGCGCTGTTGGGTTTGTGTCATGTCGACGTGCTCCACAGACCTCGTGGGATGCTTGACGTTCACCTGCTTGCTCAGTCTGATTGTTTATGCGTGGGTTGTGTTGTTGTTGAGGTCGTCTCCGACTCGTGTTGTGTAATGTTAATGAATTTTCGTACCCACTTTCATTTACAGTTTGTGTTTAGATTAACAATCTTTCAAGACTACACAATAATGTATATACCTATACCGAGTAAGGGACTCAAAAATATTTGTAAGTGAAATTCTGAATTGTTAATATTTTGTGCCATTATGGAGATTGCACATAAACATGAAGACCGATTATCTTAACATTCAGACGTGAATTCACACTCGTGTTTTATTTTCATGGGAGAACGGAAGTGTAGGTTTTATTAAGGAAACGCTGCGACACTGCAAGTTACATATTGACATAGCTTATGGAGTTGAAGTACACAGCTAAGCAAAGCAGATTGTTGTAGGTGGGGCGATTTTAAAGGTCGATGAACTTGACTCTGACCTTTGACCGACCAACTCCCTGAACCAAATACCCTTTTTGATATGCTCATTCTAACGTTCAGGTGTTTGACTACGGTTTGTAAGTTTTATCATATTCCCGCCAATTTGTATTTTTATTCAGAGTTGTAGCTTTACGTTAAGAATGTTATCTTGATGGTGTCAGTATGTTCAATGAAAATTTTGAATTTTATCTTTCCTGCCTTCCATGACGATATAACTTCTCCTCTACGTGTCTTACATACTTTGTGATGATTACCAATTCCAAGGGATTTGGCGATTTATTGCTTATGCTACTTCTACTATACATAGTATTTCTTGTTGACTGGAATTAGCTTCAGCTCATGTCACGAATTTGACCTTCATATTACTTTAGAGCACAGTTGATCTATTCCTTCACCCATATCTAGTTAGAATCCGATCTAACGACTCTGGCAGCTTCCCGCCAAAATGATACAGTCTGTTCTATTTATTGACGAGCTTGTCACGCAAACGTGTGATTTGGCACGTTGGTCCGATATGACACCTTTGATTTTAGAGGCTAAAGTTAACTCGAGATTAATGCAACCATTAATACTGAAGTTCCTTACCTTTTAGTTTGATGTATGAATTGTATCACTGAAGACAGCATTTCTCTACACTGTCAAGTTTAAAATGTGAATGTAAACATAGCTATCAAATAGACAAATATGTGCATGAAAGGTAAAATGAATAAAATAAAATTGAATGAAATAAATGTTAAATATGCTCTAAAATTTAAGTATTTTAGTCGTTTTCTGTTTGATTACTCTAAGTTGTATTTGGTATTTAACATTTTTTCACATTTTCTTCAGTTAAATGCATTCGTTTGCTTAAAAATATGGGTTTGAATGTGGAAAATTGCATTTCTAAGTCATAAAATTCAATAGAAATATTCATATTTCATATTTAAAGGCCGAAATTTGGCGTTATCCCACTTCACACTTAAGAACAATGTTAACTATCAGCGTGTAAGGTCTTCTTGACAAACATATTTCCTTTTACAGTTGGGCGACTTCTGTTGTCACGTCTGATGGCACAGAAATTTCCCGTCATTTCTCGAGATGTCATTGCACTGAGCAGTGTCAGAGTTCTTTAAACCGAGGTGACTGAGGGCTACAACTTGCCACCTCAGATTCTCTGATCAAGGAGTCCTAGGATTTGAGTCCTCAAGGTGGCGGATTTTCGACACTTGCTGGTGCGAATTCAGCCACCTGAAAATTCTAGTGGTGAAGAACGGAGGGACATTTTAGATATCGGCTGCAATAGTTTTTCTTGTTTTTTTATCAATACCAGGCGAATGCCGAAGTAGTACTCTAACAAACGGGCCACGCAACGCTCGCTATCTTTCTTTCCTCTTTCTTGTCCTATCCTCACCCCGTACTTGCACACTCTTACACTTACATGATTATACACTATCACATATACCGGGAGACCGGTTAGGGGCTTAGAACTTCTCCCAGCTGGGGCGATGCTCCACTGATAGGAGATACTCGATTGGGGGATTCCCCGTTAGACCGTATAGGTTGGCGCGGGATCTGACATTCTAGTAAGGGAGGTGTGCAGTTTAAAAATGCAACATTTCTTCAAAGGTGAGATCGAAGCTAGCACATTAGACATTAAGAATGCATAATGTGCATTAATTTTAATATTATAATAATTTATAACAAAATTCAAATAAAAAGAACATATCATCCTAATGTAAGTTTAAATGTATCATAATATGAGAATGCTTGCGTGATGTATTAATTTCATAAATATCATAGAGACATTTACGGAAAAAGTATGTGTTTTAAACGAGAAAACTGTGAAACGCGACGTATAATAACAAAGCTTGAGAGCTATAGTTCGCTTACACGAAAACATGCATTTACGATTGAATTCTGCCTCTGGTTATCACTTTCCAAGTATGATGCAATTTCCAACGGAATAAAGCTCTAACGTATTTGGTGATTTGTAATTACTTTTCACATAAAATGTAAATCATGAAGCGTACGCTTTTTATATAAATCGAAGCGACATTCCTTGATTACTGCAGTACAGGAAGTTTCAATATAAAGGCTACAAATTTTAGAGCATGTAGGCGAAAAAAGAAAAATCCTTTTTTGCCAATGAACTTTGATGTGAAATCTCGTATAATTAAGTTACGCGTGTATAAGTTTTTAAATCATACCCTGACTGGTACGCAACTAATCTCCTTTTGCTTCTTGGTTAGGAATAGGTCTAGGGTATGTGGGTTGTTAATTTGTTTGCAATACTATAAAATAATAACCGTAGATCGCTTGTCGATGCAAGTAAATTTTATATTAATTGAGAGCGAACATTTGTAGTTTTAATATTGCCTACCACACTCATTGGCACTTCTATTCACAACTCAACCAGCTCAGTAAAAGAGAGGGTTACTTGAACACAAGAAAAGTTATGGAGTTTATATTTCTCTCCCATATGTTACATACATTTCTGGCTATTTTTTTAACGATTCAAAAATCAAATTCAATCACTGGTGTTAAGCAAGTACTCACTCACATGGGAACGACTTTACCACTGCCAATTACTATATTGAGCGTTTTGAATTTTTGTTCAACTTTGATCAAAAAGTTATTGAAGAGAACTAATGAGATTTGATGCATGCGTAGTGATAGCGATAAACATTCTGCTGTTGCCAAAGCTAAAAAATAAAGACAAAAAAATCAAAGTCATTGTCAGTTGCCAGGTCGTTCTCTGTGAAATCCTGCACCATCCACACCCCAATTTAGGATATGTTGCTAAACAATTAGAGGCGCAATGCCACAAATATCATTTGTAAATTGGTCATATAAGGTTTCTCGCCAAATGCTCACTGGGATAAATTATCATATACCTTACATGCCTTAAAGGTTTGTAACATTTATTCTGAACCACCTGCATAAATCCAAACGGCAATCCTTGGCTACTGAGGTATATTTAAAACTGCTTTTGCGTCACTGGTATCTTGAAGTTGGTCATCAGAGGCCTGTTAACGCTACCATTGAATTTGGTTAAACTTGTCAGAATGTCAAGAGCGGATTATCATCTTGAGAAGATAGTATTACTTTTAAGGATGAAATTCGTAAAATATTTTTGTATCATATAAAGTACCCTCAAAAATCAATTTCAGTCTGAGGGCCTCGATTTCATTTAAACCAATCGGGGAATATCAATTTTTGAGAATATTGGCTGAACAATTTAGACGCTAGCGTTGATCGACAGACAGGTAGACGGACGTCAATCGAGGTTTCGGTATGAAGAACCCACAAAACGTGGATTCTGACAGAACAACGTGTGGAGGGAAGTAATTTTCTACCAGTAGGAACCAGATTTTTCCACTTTTCCGTTACCAAGGCTCGGCAAAAGAGTTTTCCTGTCGAAAATTAGCCATTTTCGACGCATGATTACAAAAGATGCGGAACATATAGCAGATATCTTTTGCAATCATATAATGTGTCTTTCTTTATTGGTATTTTATAATTTTTCATTTGAACGGCTACTAATCCTCCCGTTGCATTTCAATTTTCGCAATTTTATCTGCTATCTGTAACTAAAATTTAAATGTATCTGTTAATTGTAATTTAATTTTCTATCTTATTTTGTATTTTATATGTAATTTTGTTATATTTTTCTGTACCTTGTAGACTGATGATGAGGGTAAAGCCGTCGAAAGCGGACTATATTAATAAAAATAATATGTTGTCGAAGATGACCTCTTATTTCTTCTCTGAAATGTTTGCTAGCGCTAGTCGGAAGTCCAGAGAGGAAAATAAGAATCAGGGTCAAATATTACCATCCTGCGTGTCGTAAACGTATCACAGTGTAGACCTAAGCAATTCGGCAAATTTAGGATAAAAAAGTTGTGCGAAGTGCTGGCTAAAAGCTGTAGAGCAAGTTATTTCGTATTAGTATTTTTTTCGTATTTGTATTTTCATTTCGTATCGTCATTTATGGTATTTGAATGGTCTGAAATTATGGAGTGACATTTTCATTTTCATACACAGCGTTAATAATTTAACTAACTTAATGTTAGAGCATTTCTACATCGTTAATTGTACGTTTTTAGTTTAAGTGGACACGGTTGTTAATTGCTTAATTTTTTTTTGAAACTTCGCTTCTTGAATTAACCTCGAAGTTTGTGAAGGGGGAACTCCATAACAAATACGACTAGACAGTAATAGGATGGTTATAGGATTATCTTTGTGCTCCTAAATCGCTTTAGCTTAAGAAGGATGCTCATTAAATAACGGGATGAAAGGTTTGTGAACATAATTATCAATTGAAGCATTTGCAGTCTGCTGTTTTTACTCCATGCACAATTTGCAGAATATTCCTGATATCACATAGGTCTTGTGCTGCTTGTCTTCATCCTTTATCTCAATAAAAAATGTTCCTTTGAGACAAACTACGATTTATTTATGGTAAAATAGTGTTTTTGCTAAACGATATTGACCACGCGAAAGGAAACGGTATATTGACAATGTAACTAGCAGTGAGTAGTTAATTAGGCATATTCTGTAGCACGAAGTGCAATGAAAGTGATGTTGTGTTTGTGTGTGTGTGTGTGAAATTGTAGGGATCTAACCTAGTTATAAGTAAGCTTCCACCAGAGTTAAAGCAGATGCATCAGCATGTAGGTAAGCTACAAGTTATTGGTTAATAAATGTATGGCCATTGCACAAGAAATGTGACACCTCTGAAAAATCTTTCATTTTTGAGTGACGAGAAGAAATATTTTCAGGACATACTCTTTTTTTATTACTAAAAATTTTATATGGATAGTCCACAAAACTGCCGAGATGTAGAGTCAAATACTTTGCGAAGTAAAAGGCTCCGCTCAGATTAAAAACGTTCTCCTAAAAAATGAGAATTTTTTAGATATCACTTTTCTTGTGTGCCGATCATGTGCCTTCCCGTGGGGGAGGAAGAGGATAGCGTAGAGATCAGCGAGCTGGCAATCTATCTTCGGGTACGGGGTTGAAATTGCGTTCGATCCACGTGGAATTCGGGGTGATCGAAGCGAGTTTTGCGGTAGATTTTCTAGGAGATTCCCTTGCTCCACATTTCACAAACCGCCGACATTAATTTTTCGTGTTGATCACGTTCTATTCTTTCATCATCTCAGGTTCATGTACAGAATCTAAGTAACCTTTATGGGTTTAGGTAAGATGTTGCTGGTCAGTGTGATTGTAACGAAATCTTTACGAAGAAAATACCCAGAGAGGTGACTCAGGGCATCAAATGAGGTTGAATGCTGTCGCGGTCTGGAGGAGAATTCTAGCGGCCGGCTGCTCTGATCGGTAGTTTTCCATTGTCCAGCCGATCAATACCAGGCGAATGCCGGAGCACTTCCGTAACAAACGGCCCACGGACCGCGCGCGATCTTTCCCTCCTCTCTCTTCTCCCCATACACACACTAACATGCAGTACACTACCACACATGCCGGGAGATCGGTCGGGATCTTAGAGCTTGTCCCGGCTGGGGTGGTGCCCCGCTGGTGGGAGATATCTGGTTAGGGAAAACTCCGCCAGCTGACTGTAGGTCGGCGCCGGATATTTTCATCCAGCGGAGGAAGATAACCGCCACCTCCCGAATGCACTTCCCTTACGAGACTAATGGCTTTAGTAGTTGACACGCCCGGAATCACTAACCATCAACCAAAAATTACCGATGAAAATGATCGTTATTTTCGGTTAGTTCGCTTTATAATCTTCCGGTCCTTTCATCGACTCATCCCCTCCTAGCTTCTGTATACCTCCCTTATACGCGGGTTGCCGGGACATTCCATCCGGTCGTCCTTCCAAATTTTCTTTTTACGATGCCGGGTTGAGACCCTCGTCCTCCTCAGTTGCCAGATTTGGCTCGTAGGCCCATTTCAGCTAGTCGAAAGATTATTTTTATTGCCGAGGCACCCGGTATGCCCAACTCGGCGGTTCTGGGCGAGAGGACCAATGGTAAGGAAGGGGATTTTAAAGGTGATACATTATGGGTGGGGGAGCCCCAACATGTGACAACGTTGTCACAACGTCCATGGCTTATGCGGGATTCGAACTTGTTAACAACATATACGCTTTTGCGATCCTTATATTTGGTGCCAAGTCTGTGGCCTAATTATTACGCATCCTTGGAACTAATCAAATCTAAGCCCGCGCATTTTTTATTTCCCCGCCTCCGAGATAGTTTTTTATGTTGCCCAAAATCGCGCACATTAACAAATAACATTTGTGCCAATGAAGCCTTGTAAGGCAGTAAATTGGTTCTCGGAGGGTAGCACAAACCAGGACTCCTGTGACGTCACACGATTTGCTGTTGTTGTATCTGGTCCGGAAAGATAGAACTAACGGTATATGTGCTAATATGACCTAGTTCAGCACACGGTTCAATGTCACAGAGAGATTACTATAAGAAGGGACCACTTTTACAGCTACTGCTTGGCCACTGCTGGGAATATTACTATAAGAAGGGACCGCTTTGACAGCTACTGCTTGGCCACTGCTGGCAATATTACTATAAGAAGGGACCACTTTTACAGCTACTGCTTTGCCACTGCTGGCAATATTACTCGTACTATAAGAAGGGACCACTTTTACACTGCTGCAATATTACTATAAGAAGGGCTTTTACAGCTACTGCCACTGCTGACAATATTACTATAAGAAGGGACCACTTTAACAGCTACTGTTTGGCCACTGCTGGCAATATTAGTACAAGAAGGGACCACATTTACAGCTACTGCTTGGTCACTGTTCGCAGGAATGCATAACTGCAGGTTATGTCCATGTACTCATTTCATCAGTACGCTCGTTTACATTTCGCTCATTTGTAAATGGGTTCATCACTATATTCTTCTCCTCCATACGTCATGTACAGTTTTTACTGTTTTTTACCAAAAAAATCAAATAAACCAAATATCTCTTCCATTGTCATCACCCTGCATGATGTTCATTTGTTTCCAGACCTATCAAACTGCTCCCTTCTTAGAGTAACTTCTTTATATTTACAGTCTGTACACGGACACAATGATGGGAGGTAGGTGAGCCGTCGCCTCCCATCTCTGCGACGCCTCCAATCGTCTGAGGGATGGATAACTCTGTTGTTCGCTTTAGTTCTTATCTGAATCGTTCCTATAAACCGTGAAAATGCGCCTACCTTTGTGAGTTGTCGGTTCTCTTTGAAGTTGAACGTCCCTTGTCTGATTGCTTAGAAAAGACATCAGAGCTCAAACAGGAATATTTATCTGTTCACATAAAAGGCTGATAATCCAAACGTTACAAACAGGCGTAGAGATTGCTGAACTGTCAGTAGTCAGCTGACCCTCTTTTAACAGTGATGTTAATAGCCCGAATATAAAATGGTTTATATCAATGAGTATTATTATTATTATTATTATTATTATTATTATTATTATTCCTTTACCTCATGAATAAAGATGTTATGAGTCGGTTGAATGTAAACTCTACTCCAGGTTGCAGTCAGCTTCCTAAGGAGCAGATCTAGAAACTGTCAATGCCTCTACAATACTTTGCGCAAAATGTGGTCTATTTCAAATAAAGCAATATCTTGCTCTTCCCAATCTTTTGACCTGGGAGTTAAACAAAGTTCTTACACAAATTTTGCAGAGCAAATCTCAGAGTTCCGATAACTATCTTGACGACCTGTCATTTTACGCCCGACATTCGTCTGATTTCGACTTCCAAACTCTTGTATTTAAGACGTTTCTCTGCTTCCTTGGTTAGGAAGATTTGATCGCACAGCAACATCTACAAGTAGACATTTTTTCTCCAAATCCTGGATATCAATATCTTATTTGTTTGCCACAATCGTACGATCAGTTTGAATTTGTTGGTCGTACAGTCCAACAGATGTCACCGATTTTATTGAGTTTTCGTACCACTTGGAGCATGTGTTTGGAACTTCGAGGGAGGTACAGAACTGCCAGTGAAGGTAACTACACCTATTGTATCTTTTCAAGTATTTGGTCTTTTCTAGAATTGAACAAGCTGAAACAATATGATCAATGGTTTTTACGTAATCCTGGAAAATGCGGCATTTATAATCTTAGGAAATTTTGAAAACCGTTTTATCATAATGTCATGTTTTCAACGTCTGATTTTGAGTACAACTGCTTTCGATTCTGGCTTCATTCTTCCCTTTTAAGACACTTGAATGATTGATCTTTATTGATCTGCTCTTTGTCCATTCTTTTTAGATACCATCCATGGAATGGTTTGTTTCTCCACGATTTCTTTAATATTTTTTCTCACGTTTTGTGTTCAGTATCATCTGAAGTTCAGTGTCAATGTTATTCTACGTGTCATGCTTAGTTTTCTTCGCAATGCTTCTCGCTACACTAACAATACCTCTATTTCCCATTCTTCGGTCAGATTTAATGACGTGCCTCATTAGTAGGACGTCTTGATGACTGACGACATCCTTTCCAATTCCAACTATTGTATGGTGCCAGGAGGATTTATTTTGTCTTAGGCCTCTTCCTCCTTCCTTGTGTGACACATAAAGATGTGATACATCATGCGATAGTGTGATGCATCAGCTCGTGGGTGGACAACAAGATGCCTTGTAAGAATTTTTTTGTTTTTTCGATCCATGAATCGAATTTCGTGCTCAGTCCAGTCCACGAGTCCGAAACTGTATTCGGCTACAGTCACCGCGAAACTACCTATTTCAAATATTTCATTCCTGGAGTTTAGAGCGGACTGCAGGACAAGTCTCACTCTTCTGTAATA
Organism: Teleogryllus occipitalis; assembly: GCA_011170035.1. Classification (NCBI taxonomy): domain Eukaryota; kingdom Metazoa; phylum Arthropoda; class Insecta; order Orthoptera; family Gryllidae; genus Teleogryllus; species Teleogryllus occipitalis. The sequence continues at coordinate 62,887 of BLKR01015497.1, forward strand.
CTCTACTCCCTTCAATTTCTCTCTTTCATTGTGTCGTTTGAGATGGTCTCACATTCTTCAATGCCCAGATATTTGTAAGTATACGTAGCTCAAGATCTTTAATCGCAGTGTGCATGTCAACTTCAATGTTCTCTGACATCATTTCAAGTTAAGTACACTTGCCTCTCTTCAAGTTGAGTACACTTGTCAAGACCAAACTTCATGCAGATGTTATTGATAATATCATTGATAACAGCATTTTGGAGGAGAGAATCGCTTCATTCTTAGCCAACACTTTAAGATCGTTCATGTAAAACAAATGTGATACTGGTCTTTCATTACCATGGAGCTTGTAATCACAGTCAATGTGCGACAACTATCTAGATAGTGGGATGAAACTATTGCGAAACACTAGAGGGGATAGAGAATCTCTTTTGAAAATTCCTCTGTTAATCTGAATACTTCTTGTTTTTACTACTTCCTTTCCGCTGTGCTTTAGTAACCTGATCTCCACGACTTCATACTGACCTTCCAAAACCCAATAGGTCTAGAATGAAATCGATAGATCTCCAGGGTCTTGAAAGTCCAATCGTGTTGCATACTGTCAAAAGCCTTCTGGTAGTCAATCCAAGTGATTATTATTATTATTATTATTATTATTATTATTATTATTATTATTATTATTATTATTATTATTATTATTATTATTATTATTGTAATGTATCTTTCTCTATCGTCCTCGCTTATCCTCGCCCGCGCTTTGAACAGCCATATATAATGAATCCCCCCTTTTTTTTCCTACTATCTAGTACCGTGGGTAAGCTGGTGGTCCTGTACAGGAATCCAAACGGATTGTGCGTGCTGGGGTAAATAACGACGAATATTTTTGATCGATAAAAACGAACCACATTTTGGTTCGATCGTTTATTAATATTTCCTAGCCTTCCCTCTTTTCATTGTATACGGCGACAATTCACCGTCTTTCTTTCTACTCTAGTACATAGTGCCCTATAACATAAACATTCCAAACAGAAAAAATAACACACAACAACGAAAATCACTCACACAATAACACAAAACAATATAAAAATCCCATTCATACATCGAATGCGCATTCCCTACTTTTCTTTTGACTATTTCTTATTTTAATTCTACTGACAACACTTGATCTTCGATAATTCTCTTTAGTTATGGAATGCGTCTTCAATGAAGCATCTGCAAGGAATTCAGGCACACACACACACACATATATACGCGTGTCACTTCCCTGTTTTGCGGCTCGGCTCTCGTAACAGGGATGTCTGGTGGCCGCCGTCCAATGCTCTTCGATGTGCGGTCGCCGTCTACTCCTGCTCGCGGTCGCCTTCGGAAACCACTTCTCGCAAACCGCTATTATTCGCATAAGTGTTACCATTCAACTGCCAGTCCGTCACTGACTAATAAAAGTATATGTGTTCGCGGTATACCGCTCGGCAAAACAGACAAAACGAAACACAACTATTTTCCGCGTGTCGTCGAATACGTCACTTCTTGAAATTACTACCGATCTCATCCGTTTATATTGAAAATAATCGTCCAATCGTACTGATCCGGGTATCTATACTTTTATATTCCATAACGAAATGTTCGTCGCGTTGAATTTTCTTACACGAAAATAAAATACATTTCGTGATTCGTAATCACATCAAGTCCTACTAAAAAAAAAGTCAAGTTGCTCCCGAATTTTGTTCCTTTTCCTAGTATTGCAAAGTTCTAACACCCATCACAACGTTATTTCTATTTAAATTTCTACACTTTTGAAAAACTTAACAACACGCCAATTTCGCGCACACGAAGCGTTACCCCCAGTGTTCACGACACATCTCACTCCCATTGGAATTTTTTTCTAGTAACTTACATTGTTACAGAAGATTTCTGTAACAAAATAATTGCCACTCGCTTGCTTTTTTCCTCTGTTGATTCCAAAAGACTATCTTCGCGTCTTAACATGGCATCATTGTTTATCCTTTTTGGTTCATTGTAACTTCCAAATATTTTATCATTACTCTGCTTCCGAACGTGCGACAAAGTTGACACTAATTTTGTCGTCTTTCCCGTATTTTAGTCTACTATTTCCCAATGTTTTAGCCGAATCGGTCCGTGCGTTTTGTCATAATTCTTAAAAAACCCTGTTTATAATCTTTATTTTATACTTCAACAATGGCCGTATTCTGTTCATGTTATTAGAAAATTTCAATTATGTTTCAATTTATATCTGCTGAAGGTGTTGACCGAATTTGATTCAATTATTTCTGCAACCAGTTTCCGAATTTATATTATTTTTGAGCGCCAGGAAAGGGTTGCAATTTTAAATTTCCCGCAAACACATCTAAAGGGTAATAATTATCCTACTAGCTCTGCCGGTTGAGTTCTTATGAAAATAATCGTCGCCGGTACTTATTTCTTCCTAGCAAACGATCATTCGATCCGCACTCCATACGGAAGAAGCGAGGAATCTGAAATTTGTTTCTGGAAAGAAATGATTAAACTGTGGATTGCACAAGATGCTAAAGAAATGATAATCATCTTTTCTTTTTCACAGTGAGAACGTTATAAGTTTATATCTCGATTAATTCCTTTTTAACATGCAATGTCACTCTAGTCATGACCGATTGTAAATAGCGCTATTATTCTTACTATTTTAGATATATGCAGATATTCATGCGCTCTTGGACGATGAGGCCAGGAAGAATCCACCGCTCTGACCAATCTTCTCTCTTGTATCTTGTTCTCGGTCCGCTGCCGGGTCAATGTCCTCCTCAACTTATTAATTGTTTCACTTACTACTCCCGGTGCCAGAATTATTCAAAGTTCCAAATAGAATTACGCACACAAAATATAAGTCCTCACTGCTCAATTATTTCCCGCAAAATTCCACCAAGTCCCGCATCTATCATTTACAATGACCTCTGCAGTACGATGTGCACGGTCCGCGGTCTAAAGCTCCTCTCTCCTATTACAAAAAGTTCAACCCTCGATAACTTTCATACCTTCTTGTCTCTTGTTTTACAAAACAATCTCCGGTTTCCTTTTACGTCATACCCCATTACTAGTTTACCACCAATCCTACATGACCTTCTATCATAATCTTCTGTCCGTTACTTGCTTCTAACAAGTGGCCTTAGCTACAAACTATGTTCGTTTACTTCCGCTTCCCTGGTTGCTAAGGAACGCCCTGCCTGCATGCCTATGCCCTCAACATTTACACTTTTTACGAAGAATTTAATAAATTCTTGTCCCCAATTCTCATAAAAATATTGTGTGACAGTCTGGTATGTCACATATAAAATTAATTTTTTCCTCTTTCACAAGGATTGGATGTGAAGAAAATCCGGGCAACGCCGGGTATTTTGCTAGTTTAAATAATGACAAAGAGCCGACTAGATAGGCACAGGCAAATTGGTGGCCTAGGCGATTCGAACATCGTTTAATTCTGCGAAGCTGATGGGACCTGGTTCGAGTCCCGTGGAAAGGTGCAGCCAGAGTGGATTAGTGCTTGACCGAATTCGCGTTCAAGCAAACTCAGCCACTTATGACCAAACTTTGCAGAACACTCATTAGAGCGCCGGACTGCTCGCGCTGCCATCTCAAATTTTTGGAAAACTTCTGGTCGAAGTACCAGAGCGGCAGAATGTGTATAAAATCTCCTTCTATATTATTTCAGTTGTAGAGATGAGTTTTTCGGTTCTCACACGAAAGAAATATAAAAAAGGTCTCTAAAGAAATGTAATTTCAGAGACTTGTCGAATTGAACTCACAATTACTTCTCTTATGATCGATGTATTTGGCATATCTAGTAAGTATGTTACTTCTGTTCATTGCAAGCAAATATCATGAAATTGTTGTTTAAGTCACGTTTGGCAACACTGTGCACGCAACAATACTTCTTATGTATACATCGATGCGTGTTGAGTATACTTTCAGTTTTCAGTTAGTAAACAGTTACATTTCTGAGTAGACGTTTTGATTGCTCGATGTGTATCTTTTGAAATAAAATGCCTTACAGAAAATGTAAAAATAATACTGACATATTTTGACACATGTGTGGAAACGGAATTGTAAAAATAACTGACTTTTATTGACCTATCCTTACAATTCTCTACATTATATATTCGGTCTTGTTTGTTTTCATCGTGTGGTTTTGTCATGTTGAGTTTCACACACTAGCACGTGTTACATCTGAATATTAACTCATTCATAATAATCATTCATCACTCATGATCAGCCTTTTGTTCACTCACACCGGCTGCGTGTGCACAGAGTCAGCATTAACGTTATCTTTGCAGTGACTCTGACCGCGAGGTCCTAGAATTTGAGTAACGACAATGGTGTAAATTACAATCTAGCTACACAGCTCCAGCCACTGTCTGGAGGAGGATTGTTTCGATCGACTGTACTCATTGGTGGTTTTAGGGATTTCTGTTATAATTTCCAGGTGAATGTTGGAAGAGTATTCTAAGAAACTGGGTATGGACAGCGCGCGACCTTTCTTCCACTTCTGCGCCCTACTCTCTTCCTTATACACACTTCTTATGTGCCCTACACTACCATCCCCTGTTGGAAGATGAGTTAGAGCTTAGACCTTACGGATAGGGCGGTGCCCCGCTGCAGCGCGCTGGAGAGAGATACCTGGAGAGGAAACCAGTCGGGAGCTTAGACCTTACCCCAGATAGTGGTGCCCCGGTGGGGCAGATACCTGGAGAGACAATGGGGAGCTTAGAGCTCGTCCCGGCTGGGGCGATATGCCCCTATGAGGGATGTATCTAAGGAAAATACCGCATGTTGACGGCTCCACCGGATCTCACTGCAACGGCGGGGATGAGGGGGACAGCCACCTTGTGATAAAAAAACTCCTTACGCAAACGGAACTGACGGTCACAACCGAATGCCCGAAAACATACATTACAAAATTT